>PVJN01026267.1:0-15297 GCA_004026805.1 Lasiurus borealis
CCAGCTCAGGCAGGGACGTTAACAGATATAGCTCCTGCGTCCATGTTCATAGCAGAGTTATTCACAATAGACGGAAGGTGGGAAAGGCTCAAATGTCCATCAACAGGTGAGGAGATCAACAGGATGTGGTTTATACATGAAATGGGGTGCCATTCAGTCTCTTAAAAGGGATGAAATTCTGACACACGCGGCAACATGGACGAGTCCTGGAAACATTATGCTCGGTGAAATAAGCCAGACACAAAAGGATGGCTGTCACGTGATCCCACTTATATGAAGTACCTAGATTAGCTTAATTCAAATTCATGGAGACAGAGAGTAGAGTGGTTGGTTGCCAGGGGCGGGAGGACGGGAGCTGGTTTTAACGGGGACAGAGTGGCCGTTTGAGATGATGGAGAGGTTGGGGAGGATATTTGTGATGACAGCAAGTGGGAGAAATGTATTTAAATGTATTCAATGCCGCCCTAGCCGGCTTGGCTCTGAATAGAGCAGTGGTTCTCTACCTTCCTACTGTCTCGATCCTTTGAGACAGCTCCTCATGTTGAGTGACCCCCTCAACCATAAAATTATTTCCGTGGCTACTTCATCACTGTCATCTTGCTACTGTTAATGAGTCGTAATGTAAAATATCTGATAGGCAGGATGTCTTAGGCGACCCCTGTGAAAGGGTCGTTCGACCCCCAAAGGGGTCGCGACCCACAGGTTAAGAACCGCTGGGATAGAGCATCAGCCTGCGGACTGAAGGGTCTCAGGCTCGATTCTGGTCAGGGCACAGGCCTGGGTTTTGCGGGCTCAATCCCCAAGTGGGGGGGGCATGAAGGGGGAATGGGAATGGGGGTAGGGAATGGGAGTGGGGGTGGAGGTGGGGATGGGGATGGGGGTGGGGATGGGGATAGGGGTTGGAGTGGGAATGGGGATTCTCTCTCATCATTGTTGTTTCTCTCTCCTCCCTTCCTCTCTGAAATCAACAAAGAAATATATTAAAAGCGTATTTAATGCTGCTGCTGAAATGGTACATGTTATGCCCTGTACATTTTGCCACACTCACGAAAAGGTATTTCTGTTGCGGGAAAGATCTCTGAGATGCCTTTTCCAAAAGGCCTGGGTGGGGCAAGGCTGCCCATGGAGCAAGCTGGGGAGTGTGTGTGTGGGGTTACCCGGCCAGGCCGTCAGGGACACCTCTTGTGGGACCGGGCCTGCTCTGAGAAAACGGAGGCTGGGCTGGGTCTCATACACCCAGCACGTCCCATCACAATTCCCACGCTGCGTGCGAGAGAGGCCTGCTCTGAGGAAGCAGTGAGTCACTCCGGGGCTTTCATCTGAACTTGGTCTTTTCTTTCTGGGCCATTGAAACACACACACACACATAAACACACACACACACACACACACACACACACACACACACACAAACACTTGACTCTCTTTTTCTTAATTGCAAACATAATGCACGCTCATTGTGAACCGCGTCGCAAACACAGAAAGGCACCCAGGAGAGAAGACGGAGAATTCCAGCTCATTGTCGTCGCCGTGCGGGGGTCTATGCGTCCCGCCTCCCTCCTCTGTGTGATGCTTCCTGGAACCCTGCGGCCCACATCCTGCCCATAATCTGCGTTCTCACCAACACGCCACCACAGTTGGCCCTGCCTTTGGATGTGTGTCCATAGCCTCCTTTTATTTTATTATTTTTTTAAATCCTCACCCGAGGATATTTTCCCGTTAATTTTTGGTGAGAGGAGAAGAGCGAGGGAGAGACAGAGAGAAACATCGATGTGAGAGAAACACACTGAGTGATGGCCTCCTGCACGCGCCCCGACCAGGGCCTGGGGCCAGGGATGGAACACACAGCAAAACCTCAGGGGCCCTAGAGCCTCCGTTTTTGTTTGTTTGTGTTGTGAACCTTCACCTGAGCATATGTTTCCATCGACTTTTAGAGAGAGGGGAAGGGAGAGGGAGAGAAACATCCATGAGAGAGATCCAGCGATGGGTTACCTCCTGCACACACCCTGGCCAGGGCCAGGGAACCTGCCAGCAAGGCGTGTGCCCTTGACCGGAATCAAACCCGAGACCCTTCCGTCCACAGGCTAAGACCCTGTGAGCCTGGTGGCCAGGGCTGGAGAGCCGAACTCATGACCACGCAGGCACAGCCTGGCTCAGCAGCTCCCCGAGGGACGCCGCTCCCTGCGCTCTTGCTGGCTTCCTGAAGGCCCACGTGCGGCTGTGAGCATCTGCCACTGAGTCCCTCCCCCGGGAGCCCCTGGCAGAGCCTTGTCTTTCTAAAGGCGGGGACGCCAGGCCCCCCCCCCCCCGGCCCCAGGAAGGGCACCATCCTCTCAGCCTGGCAGCACGGGTGTGTGGGTGGCTTTTTCTTTTAAATATATATTTTTATTGATTTTTCAGAGAGAGGAAGGGAGAGGGATAGAAAGTCAGAAACATCGATGAGAGAGACATCCATCAGCCGCCTCCTGCACGTCCCCTACTGGGGATAGTGCCCGCAACCAATGTACAGTGGCACCTCGAGATACGAGTTTAATTCGTTCCGTCACCTTGAGGCGTGGGAAACTATGAGACGCTCGCGTCGCAGTAAACTGGTGGGTCGTGTGCAGCCGGCCAATCCGCGCGATGACTCCTATCTCAAATGTTGCTCGTGTTTCAAAGCAAAAATCGCTCGCTCGACGGCTCATATCTCAAAAACCTCACGTATTAGGGCACTCGTATCTCGAGGTACCACTGTACATGCCCTTGACCAGAATGGAACCTGGGACCTTTTAGTCCGCAAGCCAACACTCTATCCACTGAGCCAAACCGGTTTCGGCTGTGGGTGGCTTTTAACGGCGGTGTCTCAGCTCTACTGGCAGGAGGCTGTGATGGCAGGGCCCCCTGCTCCTGCGCCCCGCTGTCTCTGGGGACCCCCCAGCCCCCCCAGCCGTGGGCCGCTGTTTCCACTTTTGCTCAGCACCCCCAAGGAGGGCGGGCAGGGAGGGCCCCGCCCTGGGAAAGGCTGACCCCTCCCCGCCCCTGGAGGCCACTGGGCCCCTTTCCCAGGGGCGGGTGTGAAAGGCCCCCAGCTCTGCACCCGGCTTGGAGGGCAGGCGGTTGCACCACGGTGGGGTCACGTTTCTATGCAGCAGGACCCCTGCATCAAACAGTCACCCCAGGACACCCCCCACCCCACCCCCCGCCAGCCTCCCTCGTGCAGCCCCACCTCCCCACCGCGGCACGGGGTGTCCTGTTTGGCCCTCAGAGGCCACAGCTCTTGGCCCGTCCCACAGGGGCTCAGCCCCAGCACCCGCTCCACCTCCATCCATCTTGGTTTCTCGCCAGGCCAGGCCCCAGGGACACCAGAGACACAGAATTCTGGCCTCCTTCCTCCAGGGCCCCATCCCAAAAGCGGGTCTCCTCCCTCCCCCGGCTACAGCCTCCCCTCCCCTGGTTAGTCACCCCCAAACGGCTGCCTGCCCCGCCTTCTCCAAACCTGCTGATGCCCCACCACCCCAGGGGGTCCCTGCCCCCCCCTCTCTGGAGCCCCATCTCCAGCCTTTCTCCACCTCTGCCTCCCATGCTGTTCCCTCTGAAGGCAATGTCCTTCCCACCCACAATGCCCCCCACGCTCCTCCCCTTTCTTACTCCTACTGCGTGCTGTGGAGCAAGCACCTGAGCCAGCTGCAGCTCGGCTGCCACCTCCTCCAGGAAGCCCTCCTGGATTGACCCTGTGGCTAGGCCAACCTGCCCCTGCAGTGCCCGGCCCTTCCAGCCCCGGTTACAAGCCTGAGACTTCCGTGTTCTCAGAGCCCAGCCCGGGGCCTGCTGCCAGGGTCCAGTCACCTCCAGTTTGGGGGAGCAGGTCCAGCACAGCCCAGCACAGCCCAGCCCAGCCGGGGTCAGGCAGCAGCAGAGCCCTCCTAGGGGGAGGGGCCCTGGTCGGAAGTTAATTCGAACCACCCGGTCTCAAACACGCCGTCACCCGAAAACAGAAAAGCTCGGAATTCCTTCTTGATGGAAAGGGATGAAAAAGCAAACGAAAAACGAGGTTCCCCTTGCTGTTGCCTCAGAGAGCCAGCGTCTCTCCGGGGTGACCCTGGGCCAGCGTCCTCCCTCTCCTGGCTTCAGTGTCCCCCAGGGCCTCCCCGCTCTGAGGCTGGGCCGGGATTTCCATGTTCCTTACCCACGGTGCCCGCCGTCCGGTGAGCAAAGTGTCCGCGGGGTCACCCGCCCTGGGGAGTGAGGCTGAGTTCCTTCTAGAACGCTCTACAAGGTTTGGGGCAGCCGCTTCCCTCAAAGGCCCGGTCCTGCCCGCCCCTGCAGGGGGGGAGCTGATGGCCGGTACTTTCGGCACATCGGCTTGGCCCTGTCTCACCCACGGGCACCACGGGCGGGAGCGTCTGTCTGTCCCCAGCCCTGACCCCACACACATTCATTCTCCCGTCTTTGTGCCCAGAGGCCCGTGCCACCGCTGCAGGCCTCGCCGGGGTACTCCCCACGGTTCTCGGTCCGCCCGTACCCGGGTGGCCTCTGAGAGCCGCCAGTGTTTGACCCTAAGGAGCCCGGGATCCAGCAGGAGACCCACCCGGCCCACCGGCCTTCGGCACCCAGAAAGGGACACCTCGCCGGGGACTGTCCCGGGAAGACCACAGTTTGGGTGAAGGGACAGACAGAGGGTCCCGAAAGCTCGGCCTCAGGCCACGCACGCCGGTGCCACGGAGAAACGGCCTTTGTCTGCAGCCGGCGGCCTTCCTCCTGGAGAAGCCGTTTAAAAATATCCTCTCGGAGGAGGAGGAGATGATAATTATTCCAAAGGCTCCGGCATGGAAAACCCGAGAGCTGGCAGGCTCCGCTGGGCCTGCAGCCTTTCCTTTGAAATGTGACCGGTCTGTGGGTTCCAGATGTCGGCGACCCCCTTTCCCGCAGGCCCTGGGGGGGGGCGGGGAGAGCTGCACTGGCCACTTAGAGCCTGCGGTGCCCAGGGGTGGAGGGCCTGGGCCCACTACCTGCGGGAGGCGGCTGGAGGGAGGGGGGAAGGAAGGGTCCGGGGTCCCCGCTTCTGGAGGAGGAGGGGGGGGGTCTGGAACCGGGCTCGGGGCTGGGGGAGGGGCTGGACTGGGTCCTGGGCCATGCACCCCCCATGTGGCCTGGCCGTTCTCACGAGCAGGGCTCCCAGTGAGGGTGGGAGTGGGGTGTGTGTGTGTGTGTGTTGGGGGGGTGCAGGCAGGGGCTGGGGGCCTGGCGGCCGCAGGGGGACATGCAGGGCTCCTGGCAGGGGGCGCGGGGGGCTCCCGGCCTGCCGCCCGCCCAGACACGCTGCCAGCTGATTAGCATGGGCGAGGGGTGCTGGCTGGCACGTCCCCCGCGGGCCCAGCTGGCCGGGCCGAGACACAAAGCGCCTCAGACGGCGGCGGCGGCGGCGCTCGGCCATTCACGCGCGGGGGCGGCGCGGGCGCGGGGACCCGGTTCCCGCCGCCGGGCCGGGCGGGGCGGGGCGGCCCGCGCTCCTGACCTTGACCCTTTGTGACTGGAGCGCATGCAAATCGCGCCGCCCGCCCGCCGCGCCCGCCGCGCCCGCGCCAACAATGCGCCGCTGTCCCGCGCGGGGCCGGGAGGGCGAGGGTGCACCGGGGCGCGCGGCGAGCATGCCAATGCGGGCTCCCGGCCCAGCTCAGCGGGGCGGCCCTGCGGCTCTGGGGGACCGCGCCCCGCCGCCTGCCTGTCCCCCCGATCTTCGCTGGGCTGCACGAAACCCGTGGATGGGCCGGGTCCTGCCTTTGTCACCGGGCATCTGCCCTGGTCGCTGGCACGGCCCCGGGTCCCTTCCCCCTGCTGCGGGCATTGTTCTCGGCTGAGCCGGTCCCTGCGTGGCCCCCGTGGGCCCCAGAGTCTCTTTGCCGCCCCCCAAGAAGGAAGGATAGGGGGGTCCCTGCCACTCAGCCGCTATGTTGAGCCCAGAAAGGTGCTGGCAGGCCAGAGCCCGGGCCTCCCTCCATCCGCCTGGTTGTGTGACTCAGTGGCCAGAGCAGCAGACCAGAAGCCAACCCTGGTCTGATGCCCACTCGGTGACCCCGGGGTTCCGGCACCTTCCGGTGACCCAGGAGGTTCCGGCACCTTCCGTGAACTTGAACTGGACCCTTTGGAAACAGGAGGCAGAGCCCAGCGCGGGCAGATGCCTGGCCCTGACACCGTCGCCGCAGGATGACCGGCACTTGTCCTCCTGGGAGCCGGGGTCCCCATAGGAGAGGGGCCTGGCACCTGCTTGACCCTCCGGCAGAGGCCACGGGCTGGGGCTCGGTCCTCGGTGCGAGGGGGCCCTGTCCGCCCGTATGTGGGGGGAGGGGAGAGTGCACACACCGTCCCTTCCTACCGAGGCGCCAGGGGCTCAGGCCTGCCACCGAGAGGTTCAGAGGAGGTGAAGTGGGCCAGACACCCCTCCTTGGGCCTCAGCTCCCCCAGCTGCCGGTGAGGGGTGCAGAGAGGGCCGCTGAGGGGTCTCCGCCGGCCTGGGTAGGACTGACCGGGTGGGACCCTGTTTGAAGGCGGGACTGGAGCGAGGCTGCAGCCCTGGCCCGGCCCCTGGACGGCGGCCTCCCTCCCTCCGCGGCCGCCTGCGGACTGGACACCCGGGCAGACGGAGCCTCCGAAGGGCCTGCGACCCTGTTGCTCTCCTTGGGGGGCTCAGAGCCTGGCTGGAGGCAGGAGGGGGCAGGAGGCTGAGAGGCAGGTGGTGAGAGGGATGAGGAGAAACTGGGGTGGGGGGCCAGGGGGCACAATGCAGCCTGAGAGGAGGAGGCGATGCAGGGCCCGGAAGGGTGGGGGGAAAGGGAGGAAAGGAGGCCTGCGGGGTGCTCCAGGCAGAGGGACACCCCCAGAGACAGAGGGAGCTCGTAGGACACACACAGGGGCCGCCGGGCAGCGGGGAACCACCCCCCCCCGCCCCCTGGGGACAGGGCATTCGGGCGCGGAGCCTCCTACCGGGACAGAATGTCCAGGGACATCCCTTCCTCCAGCACATGGCTGGCTCCTCTGCCTCTCGGGGTGGAGGTAAGGAGTGTGGGGGGGGGGGCGGGTTGCTGGACCAGAAGCACCCGCCGAGCTAACGGTGAAAGGCAGGAGCTGGTCTGGCTGAGGGAGAGGGCAGAGCAGGAGGCAGGGGGGGGGGTAGGAGAGGGGTAAAAAGCCTGGAGTAGGAGTTGCGTGCGGGCCGCTCCTGCCCCAGACGTCTAGCTGCTGTCAGGGCGCCTCCCAGGTGCCTCCCTGCGCCTCCCAACAGCCAGGGCCGCTGGGTGCCAGCGCGCGGGCGCCACTGCCCGTGCCAGCACAGCCCGGAGGCTGGGGGTGCCGGGCAGGACTGCTGGGCGGGACTTGGGGCGCAGGGAAGGCTTTCTGGAGGAAGGCACGGCGTCTGTGAGCAAACAGCCCCGATATAACGCACCAAAGCCCCCGGGGCGGACGGGGTGAACCATCCCAGCATGGGGAGCCCGACTCCCCACCCCTCCCATCCGCTCGCTCCACATCTGGCCGCTCCAGGGACCAGACCTGGCCGTCCAGAGTCCAATGTTTGGCAGGGGGCGGGGGAGAGGAAGGGAGGGGAGGGCCATGCTGGAATTCTCAAGTCCTTTGTGCTAAGAGGGAACGCAGCTTCTGGAAGGAAAGTGCTCAGTCGCCGCTGGTTGTTGGTCTTTGCGTCCGAAGACATGTTTTGAACATAGAGGGGACTCGGAAAGGAGGGGAGGTCACCTCCGCTGCCCTTTACCCTCCTGGGCCTCGTGGTGAGCCAGGCCCCCAGGCCCCGGCCACCATGCCCCCCACCCCCACCCCCCCGTGCCGGCTGCCAAAGAGGAGCCGGCGGCCCCAGAGGCCCTCGTCCTAGGCCCGGGCCTGGCCAGGGCGGGAAGCAGGCCTCCGCCTCCCGGTCTTTCCACTGCTTCACCGGATTCCTCCGGCGTGAGCAATGGAAACGCGATCCCACGCTGGGGAAGCAGCGAGTCAGAGTTTCCATCCTGGCTCTGGGGGAGCACCTGGGACTCGGTGGGTCCCCGCCCCCCGACCAGGCCGAGGAGGAGCCAGGTGATCTCCCCAGGGTGGGCGGGAGGGGGACTGTGCGGGGAAGCCGGTTTGGCGGAGCCAGCCTCCCGGGTGGGGCCGCCTCTGTTGGCGGCCCGGGCCCTGGGGCAGAGGGGATGCACCGGCTGGCCGGAGCCGAGGGCCAAGCCTCAGGGGTTTGGGGGCAGGAGGGGAGGAAGGGAGCCGGCACTGGGCTCAGGTCCCGGGTGGAGGCGAGCATGCAGCTGCCTGCCTGAGCTCGACCCTGCCTCGCCCCTCCTGGTCCCGGGCCCCGAGACAGGCTGCGTCCCCTCCCCAGGCCTCCGCTGCCTCTGCTGTGACATCAGACTGCAGCCCTATACGGTGCCTGGCACACAGTAGGTGCTCAGGAAACGCCAGCCTGTCCTCGCTGCTCACCCTGGACTCACTATCGCTCGGTCATGCAGGGATGGAACCCAGTGGGTTTTGTCCTTTCGTCCCTATTTCTTCAGGTCCCCGGGGCCTGAGGTCCCACGAGGCTCCGGGGTGGGAGGGGGAGAGGGAGGGGGAGAGCTGGGAGCTGGAGGGAAGGGCCTGAGAGCCTCTGGGACCCAGCACCCAGCAGTGGAGTTTGGGTAGCACTTGCTGGGTAGCACAGGGCTGTTCTGCCCACCCCGGCGGCACCAGCGGACTCTGAGGCCGAAGCCACCGCCTCAGGAGCGGCGTGAGGCGGCGAGGAGGAGGCAGAGAGGGTGCTGCTCCCCGAGGCTTTGGCGGTTTCAGCCGGCGAGGACTCAGCCTCTGCCCTGGCCGGCGTGGCTCAGTGGACAGAGCATCAGCCTGGGGACTGAGGGGTCCCAGGTTCGATTCTGGCCACAGGCACAGGCCTGGGTTGTGGCTCGATCCCCAGTGGAGGGTGTGCAGGAGGCAGCCAATCCATGATTCTCTCTCATCATTGATGTTTACGTCTCTCTCTTCTTCTCTCTTCCTCTCTGAATTCCATAAAGAAATATATATAAATATATATATATATATACATATATATGTATATATATATATATATATATATATATATTTATTTATTTATTTATTTATTTATTTTTAAGTATTTTATTGATTTTACAGAGAGGAAGGGGGAGAGATAGAAAGTCAGAAACATCGATGAGAGAGAGACATCGATCAGCTGCCTCCTGCACGCCCCACAGTGGAGATGTGCCCACAAGCAAGGTACATGCCCTTGACCGTAATGGAACCTGGGACCTTTCAGTCCACAGGCCGACGCTCTATCCACTGAGCAACACTGGTCTCGGCTATATTTATATTTTTTTAAAAAGAACTCAGCCTGTGTCTGGCTAAGCTAGACTTCCCTCCGTCCCTCTATTCCTGCCCACCCCCCGGCTCCTCCACCTTCCTTCTTGCCTCTCTCTCTAAACTCTATTCGCATCTGCTCCTGTGCTGGCCGCTGTGTTAGGAGCTGCAAAGAGCAAACCCCGCCACGTTGCCTGCCGCTCTCCTGTCGGCGGTGAACAGCAGGAAGCGGCAGGCAGCGAGCCAGCGCCCGGGCCACACTGGCCGGCAGAGCGCCCTGCAGGGGCCGCAGGGGCCCGGAACTGCCCAGCTCGGTCGCCGCTGACCGCACGGGGCCACGGAGCCCCGAGACGGGGGCTCGCGCTCCTGCGGACCCGGGATTGGGTTTTATTTCATTCTCTCACGTCGCGGTGTCCGTGGGCACGGGGGCCAGCGGTGGCACCGGACAGCCGAGCGCGAGCGGCCGCCGCCCCGCACGGCGGTGACCGCGTCCCCAGCTGTTTCTCCCGAGGCGGGAGCCGCGCTCCGGTCCTCTGTCTCCACAGTGACACCGGGTGTCTAGCCTGGTTTCCTTGACAACAGAGCAGGAGACGGAGGCTGGGCCGCAGGGAGTGGGGCTGGGAAGGAGGTCCCGGGGACCCGGTCAAAGCTGCGACCGGGACGGCTCTCGGCTGCGGGCACGGTCGCCAGGCCCTTGCGACATCTGTCTCTCCGAACCCACTGCCCCACGGGGGAGGCGGGGGCGTCTGCCCGCAGCTCCCGCTCACCTCGGCCACGGACGGCGGGCTTCCGGGCACCCCTGGCCGTGTGGGTGCTGAAGGGGCGCCGGGCACATTCTCAGCGAAGCAGGGCCCCCGAGGAGGGGCTGGCCGCGGTGCCCGCACACAGCTGGCCGCAGCCCACGGGGACGGCGGCTGGAGCCAGAGGTGCGGGTGGAGGATGCTAAGATGCTGCCACAGGATGCCGCACACAGTCCGCCCCTTGCCCCCTCCTGTCCGCTCCTGCCTCTGAAGCGCCCCCCGCCCCGGAGCACCCGGGAAGCTGCTGGCTCGGGACGTTTGCAAAACGAGATGGGGAGGGAGGGAGGGGTACAGGCAGCCCAGGCGTGTGTCCGGGACTGACATCGAACCCGGAAGGGACCCTTCCGTCCCCAGGGTGAGGCTCTGTCCGCGGAGCCACGCCAGCCAGGACTCGGTTCTCTGGACGGTCAGGGTGCTGGCTACGCTTTTTCCTCTTGAAACCGCAGCCCGAGGAGGCCCAGGTCAGGGGTCGGCAAGATCCTCCGTCCACAGAGCCCACTCTCCGCAGGACGGCGATGGTCATGGCTCTGGAGAGCCACGTTTTTTATTTTTATTTGTTTATTTTTTAAAAATATATTTTATTGATTTTTTACAGAGAGGAAGGGAAAGGGATAGACAGTCAGAAACATCGATGAGAGAGAGACATCGATCAGCCGCCTCCTGCACGCCACCCACTGGGGATGTGCCCGCAACCAGGATACATGCCCCTGACCGGACTCGAACCCGGGACCCCTCAGTCCGCCGGCCAACGCTCTATCCACTGAGCCAAACCAGCCTCGGCGACAGCCACATTTTTTAAACGTAAGCTTCTTCTCACGCCACTTCTTCACAATAGCCTCGCCCAGGCCGGGGTGTTCTGTGGAAGAGCCACCCTCCGGGGGCCAAAGAGCCGCCTGTGGCTCCAGAGCCGCAGTTTGCCGACCACGGGCCTAAGTCATCAACATGTAGTTGAGGCCTAAAGACGAGTGGAAGCTTCCGAGAGTTCCCTGGGGCAAGAACCGGCCTGTGGGACCGAGGCCGTGACTTGAAGGGAGCTCGGGCTGTGGGAGTGGAGGACCCAGTGCCGCTGCCCGCCTCTGGGTGCCCACGCCTTCCAACCCGGGACCCAGGGCCACGTCCACCCTCTGGCATGGGAAGCCACTGACGACCCTGGATTTGGAAGGGATGAGCCCTGGGTGTCTGAGCAGGAAGAACGTTCTAGAAAGGATTCTTTTTTTTTTTTAATATATTTTATTGATTTTTTTCAGAGAGGAAGGGAGAGGGATAGAGTTAGAAACATCGATGAGAGAGAGACCATCCATCAGCTGCCTCCTGCACTCCCCACACTGGGGATGTGCCCGCAACCAGGATACATGCCCCCGACCGGAATGGAACCTGGGACCTTTCAGTCCGCAGGCCGACGCTCTATCCACTGAGTCAAACCGGTTAGGGCTGTTTGTTTGTGTGTGTGTGTGTGTGTTTTTAATATATTTCATTTTATTTTATTTTTTTAATATATTTTATTGATTTTTTACAGAGAGGAAGGGAGAGGGATAGAGAGAAACATCGATGAGAGAGAGACATCCATCAGCCGCCTCCTGCACGCCTCCCACTGGGGATGTGCCCGCCACCAAGGTACATGCCCTTGACCGGAATCGAACCTGGGACCCTTCAGTCCGCAGACCGACGCTCCATCCACTGAGCCACGCCGGTTAGAGCTGTAGCTCCACCTCGATACGCCAAAACCCCAAAGTGACAAGACAACATGTCTGCAGAGGAGACTGACAGAGGAGAAAGCTCACATTTCCAAGATGGCTGCGGGCAAGGTTTCACGGATGCACGCGGGTCAAAGGTAAAGTGTGAGGCCGTGAGCTTGGGGAAGCAAACAGAAAGGTGTAAGGAGGCGCTGACAGAGATGGTGAGCACCCGGGGGTGTTGAGGGGTGAGCAGGTAGGAGCTCCTGGTGAGACAGGTCGGGGGATGTCCCGGGGGCCAGGTGGGCCAGGCTCCTTCACGAAATCTCTGCGCGCCAGGCCCGTGGGAGCCCAAGCGGCTCAGCCTCGCTCCTCTCCTCCCAGGCCGCCGGGGAGAGAGACACGCAAGAAGAAAGCACACAAACAAGCGTGTGATCACCGCAGTTGTAGGAAGTTCTTATAATAAATGTGGTTCACGAGGGGCCCCAGCCTGGCCGGGGTTATGGGGGAGACTTCCCTTAGGGGGTGTGATTCTGGAGCCAAGTCCCGCTTGACAAGAAGGCAGGAGGACGGAGAATTGCGAGAGAAATCGTTCTGAGCCAGCGGTTCTCAACCTGTGGGTCTCGACCCCTTGGGGGGTCGCCTAAGACCAGCGGAAAACACCTATTTCCCATGGTCTTAGGAACCAACAGACCGCTCCTCGGTGTAGCAAAGTGTGGCAATGTAGTTTACTGTTGTCCTAGGAAGACTGTTGCCCATGCTACACCACCATTCAAGACAACATGTCATTTATTTGTCATTAGAAATAAATATTTCACAATATATAATTACATATTGTTCTTGTGATGAATCCCTATGATTTAATTACGTTCAATTTGTAACAACGAAAATACATCCTGCCTATCAGATATTTACATTACAGTTGATCACAGTAGCAAGATGACAGTGATGAAGTAGCCACGGAAATAATTTTATGGTTGAGGGTCACCACAACGTGAGGAGCTGTGTTAAAGGGCCGCGGCCTGAGGAAGGCTGAGAACCACTGTTCTAGGCGGAGCAAATGGCAGTACGAGCGTCCTGATGGATTCGGGGACCGTCCCCACCCCTCCGAAGCCTGTGATCCCCGCTATGTCCCAGCCCCTGATCATCTCCCGGGCTCAGCTCCTGCGGTCAGAGCTGCTCCCACGGCCCCTTCCACAGCCTGCGTTCACACAGAGAGCACCGGACCATCAAAGGGACGGGAACGCCGGCTCACAGAGGGAGTGGACAGACAGGAGCTGGGAATGGGCTCTGGTTTCAGATTTCCCAGCCGCCTCCTTCAAAGCCGCCGCCACAAACGCGTGCAAAGAACGAAAGAAAGGGGCGTGCCGAGGAAAGGATGCTGAAGGAATTAAAGGAAAACGTGGCATCAATGAGCTTACAGACAGGGAATCTCTGTGGACACGTGGGAACGGTCCGTGGGTGTCCCAGAGCTGAAAAGGACCGTAACCCAAAAGGTAAAAAAGTTCACGAGAGGGCCTCCCCGTCTGGGGATGATGGATGACAGGATCAGTGAACCTGAAGACAACTCAGCAGAAAGTGCCGACCCAGAGGGGAAAAGGGAAAGAAAGCTGCGGATAAAGGAACAGAACTTTTTCCGAAAACCAGTGTGGCTCAGTGGATAGAGCGTTGGCCTGTGGACTGAAAGGTCCCAGGTTCGATTCCAGTCAAGGGCATGTACCTTAGTTTTGGGCACATCCCCGGTAAGGGGCATGCAGGAGGCGGCTGATTGATGTTTCTCTCTCATCATTGATGTTTCTATCTCTCTCTCTCCCTTCCTCTCTGAAATCAATAAAAATATATTTACAAAAAAGAAAAGAAGCTGAAACTGGTGTAGCTCAGTGGATACGGCCTGCAGACCGAAAGGTCCCAGGTTCGATTCTGGTCAAAGGCATGTCCCTTGGTGGCAGGCACATCCCCAATAGGGGGCATGCAGGAGGTGGCTGATCAATGTCTCTCTCATGGATGTTTCTGGCTCTCTATCCCGCTCCCTTCCTCTCTGTAAAATATCAATAAAACATATTAAAAAAAAAAAAAAAAAAAGAATGGGCCTTCCTTCCCCTGGCTGCAGGCAGCGCCTTCGCTCTGGTCGGAGTCACCTTTCTGCCTCCCCACACAGCCCAGAGGCCCGGAGTGGCTGGGGTGGTGTGGAGCACCTGTATCATCAGCACCATGGCCTCCAGCTGCTCAGCACCTGTGCATCCAAATCTTTGTTGGGTTAATTTGCATACTCACTCCTGATTGGCTGGTGGGCGTTGCAAAGGTACGGTCCATTAGCATGTTACCTTTTTTTATTAGGTAGCAATCTCTTTCAAAACATGTTATTTTTCTACAAGAATTTGAATTTATGATAGATACCATTTACGTACCAAAAGGAGCTCCTATATTTGAGGAAAAACCCCAAAAGACAAACACCTGATTAAAAACAAGTGACGTTTTTAAACCGAGAGTCACCTCCTTAGCAGCCAGAGGAAGAAACATTGAAACACCCGCTTATCGTTTTCACTCACCACGGTTTCCACTGGCCTGAACGCATGAGTGGGCCTGGGATGGGGGGCAGATGGGCCCCTGCAAAGCAGAATAAATGGGAGCATGAAAAGAAAAATGGCGCCCTGCCTGGTTTGGCTCAGTGGATGGATAGAGCATCAGCCTGCAGACTGTAAGGGTCCTGGGTCCAATTCCAGTCAAGGACACATGTCTGGGTTGTGGGTTCAATCCCCACAACCCAGAGGCGCTCTGGCTGCGGAGTGGGCCTGGGGGAGAGGGACCGGCCCTGGTGGCTGGGTCAGGACACCTGGGGAGGCACTGGAGGTCCCGGCGGGGTTCGCAGGCTCCTCTGCCGTGGGGATGAGGGGGACCCGCAGGCTGGCGGCAGGCAGGCTGGCCCACACACAGCTGCCACGTGCGACCACCATGGCAGGCATCGGGCAGCTCCTGGCCCGGCCCCTGTGGCCCACTCCTCCCTGTCCCCTCACTGGCGTTCGCCCCCCCCCCCCCTCTGCCGCTGGCATTGCAATAACACCGGGGGGACGTGAGGTTCAGGGCTGGGGCACGTGGGAAGGTAAACGTGGGAATCCTCAGCTGGTTTGGTCTTTGGAACCGGGGAGAGGCTGAGGTCCAGCAGGAGGGCGGCCACCGCACGAGGGGCACCAGCGAGGCGGGAGCACCCAGGCCCAGGCCGGGCCCAGGAGCCTCCCTTATGGAAGGAGACGCATCGGCACATAACATGGGAGGGAGTCAGAGGCCACCTTGGCTTCGGCAGGACGGGGCTGATTGTGGGCCCCCTAGGGCCGTTTCAGCGGAGGGTGGTGACAGCACCCCTGTAAGTGGTTTGGGAAGCGTGCTGGTGGTGGCGGGCTGGTCCTGTCTTGAGGGACAGGTGGGGGTGGGTGCAGGCGGGGTGTGGGGATGGGTGTGGCCCGGGTTTTCTCTGCAGAGGAGGAAGGTGAAGGCGCTGGAGCCGGAGG
>PVJN01026267.1:15397-29296 GCA_004026805.1 Lasiurus borealis
GGGGGTGGGGATGGGGATAGGGGTTGGAGTGGGAATGGGGATTCTCTCTCATCATTGATGTTTCTCTCTCCTCCCTTCCTCTCTGAAATCAATAAAGAAATATATTAAAAATGTTATTTAATGCTGCTGAAATGGTACATTTTATGCTCTGCACATTTTGCCACACTCACTAAAACGTATTTCTGTTGCGGGAAAGATCTCTGAGATGCCTTTTCCGAAAAGGCCTGGGTGGGGCAAGGCTGCCCGTGGAGCAAGCTGGGGAGTGTGTGTGTGGGGTTACCCGACCAGGCCGTCAGGGACACCCCTTGGGGGACCGGGCCTGCTCTGGGAAAACGGAGGCTGGGCTGGGTCTTATTCACCCAGCACGTCCCATCATAATTCCCACGCTGCGCCAGAGAGGCCTGCTCTGAGGAAGCAGTGAGTCACTCTGCGGCTTTCATCTGAACTTGGTCTTTTCTTTCTGGGCCATTGAAACACACACACACACACACATACACAAACACACACACACACAAACACACACACACAAACACTTGACTCTCTTTTTCTTAATTGCAAACATAATGCACGCTCATTGTGAACCGCGTCGCAAACACAGAAAGGCACCCAGGAGAGAAGACGGAGAATTCCAGCTCATTGTCGTCGCCGTGCGGGGGTCTATGCGTCCCGCCTCCCTCCTCTGTGTGATGCTTCCTGGAACCCTGCGGCCCACATCCTGCGTTCTCACCAACACGCCACCACAGTTGGCCCTGCCTTTGGATGTGTGTCCATAACCTCCTTTTATTTTATTTTATTTTTTTAATCCTCACTTGAGGATATTTTCCCGTTAATTGTTGGTGAGAGGAGAAGAGAGAGGGAGAGGCAGAGAGAAACATGGATGCGAGAGAAACACACTGAGTGATCGCCTCCTGCACGCGCCCCGACCAGGGCCCGGGGCCAGGGATGGAACACACAGCAAAACCTCAGGGGCCCTAGAGCCTCCGTCTTTGTTTGTTTGTGTTGTGAACCTTCACCTGACCATAGGTTTCCATTGACTTTTAGAGAGAGGGGAAGGGAGAGGGAGAGAAACATCCATGAGAGAGAGATCCAGCGATGGGTTACCTCCTGCACACACCCCGGCCAGGGTCAGGGAACCTGCAGGCAGCAAGGCGTGTGCCCTTGACCGGATTCAAACCCGAGACCCTTCCGTCCGCAGGCCGAGACCCTGTGAGCCTAGCGGCCAGGGCTACAGAGCTGACCTCCTGACCACGCAGGCGCACCCTGGCTCAGCGGCTCCCTCCGGGACGCCGCTCCCCGCGCTCTTGCTGGCTTCCAGAAGGCCCACGTGCGGCTGTGAGCACCCGCCGCTGAGTCCCTCCCCCGAAAACCCCTGGCAGAGCCTTGCCTTTCTAAAGGCGGGGACGCCAGGACCCCCCATCCCCCCAGGGAAGGGCACCATCCTCTCAGCCTGCAGCACCGGTGTGTGGGTAGCTTTTTTTTTTTAATTTTTAATATATTTTATTGATTTTTCACAGAGAGGAAGGGAGAGGGATAGAAAGTCAGAAACATCGATGAGAGAGACATCCATCAGCCGCCTCCTGCACGTCCCCTACTGGGGACAGTGCCCGCAACCAATGTACAGTGGTACCTCGAGATAACGAGTTTAATTCGTTCCCTAACCTTGAGGCGTGGGAAACTATGAGATGCTCGTATCTCGGTAAACTGGTGGTGGGTCGTGTGCGGCCGGCCGATCTGAGCGATGACTCCTATCTCAACTGTTGCTCGTATTTCAAAGCAAATATCGCTCGCTCGACGGCTCGTATCTCAAACATCGCATATGTTAGGGTACTCGTATCTCAAGGTACCACTGTACATGCTCTTGACCGGAATCAAACCTGGGACCTTTCAGTCCGCAAGCCAACGCTCTATCCACTGAGCCAAACCGGTTTCGGCTGTGGGTGGCTTTTAACGGCGGTGTCTCAGCTTTACTGGCAGGAGGCTGTGATGGCAGGGCCCGCTGCTCCTGGGCCCTCGCTGTCTCTGGGGACCCCCTGCCCGCCCCCTCCCACTGTGAGCCGCTGTTTCCACCTTTGCTCAGCACCCCCAAGGAGGGAGGTTCGGGCAGGGAGGGCCCCGCCCTGTGGTCCCTGCCCTGGAGGCTGCTGGGCTGACCCCTCCCCGCCCCTGGAGGCCGCTGGGCCCCTTTCCCAGGGGCGGGTGTGAAAGGCCCCCAGCTCTGCCCCCGGCTTGGAGGGCGGGCGGTTGCACCACGGTGGGGTCACGTTTCTATGCAGCAGGACCCCCACATCAAGCAGTCACCCCAGGACACCCCCCCAAACCCACCCTGCCAGCCTCCCTCGTGCAGCCCCACCTCCCCCACCGCGGCACGGGGTGTCCTGTTTGACCCTCAGAGGCCACAGCTCTTGGCCCGTCCCACAGGGGCTCAGCCCCAGCACCCGCTCCACCTCCATCCATCTTAGTTTCTCGCCAGGCCCCCAGGGACACCAGAGACACAGAATTCTGGCCTCCTTCCTCCAGGGCCCCATCCCATAAGCGGCTCCCCTCCTTCTCCCCGGCCACAGCCTCCCCTCCTCTGGTTAGCTGCCTGCCCCACCTTCTCCAAACGGCTGCCTGCCCAAAGGGCTGCCTGCCCCACCTTCTCCAAACCTGCTGGTGCTTCACCACCCCAGGGGGTCCCCCATCCCATACTCTGTGCAGCCCCACCTCCAGCCTTTCTCCAGCCCTCCCTCCTCCCATTTCTCAAGCACATGCTGTTCCCTCTGAAGGGGCTGTCCTTCCCACCCACAATGCCCCCCACGCTCCTCCCCTTTCTTACTCCTACTGCGTGCTGTGGAGCAAGCACCTGAGCCAGCTGCAGCTCGGCTGCCACCGCCTCCAGGAAGCCCTCCTCGATTGACCCTGTGGCTAGGCCAACCTGCCCCTGCAGTGCCCGGCCCTTCCAGCCCCGGTGACAAGCCTGAGACTTTGGTGTTCTCGGACGGAGCCCAGCCCGGGGCCTGCTGCCAGGGTCCAGTCACCTCCAGTTTGGGGGAGCAGGTCCAGCACAGCCCAGCACAGCCGGGGTCAGGCAGCAGTAGAGCCCTCCTAGGGGGAGGGGCCCTGGTCGGAAGTTAATTCGAACCATCCGGTCTCAAACACGCCGTCACCTGAAAACAGAAAAGCTTGGATTCCTTCTTGATGGAAAGGGATGAAAAAGCAAACGGAAAACGAGGTTCCCCTTGCTGTTGCCTCAGAGAGCCAGCGTCCCTCCGGGGTGACCCTGGGCCAGCGTCCTCCCTCTCCCGGCCTCAGTGCCCCCCGGGGCCTCCCCGCTCTGAGGCTGGGCCGGGATTTCCATGCTCATTACCCACGGTGCCCGCCATCCAGTGAGCAAAGTGTCCCTGGGGTCACCTGCCCTGGGAGTGAGGCTGGGTTCCTTCTAGAACACTCTACAAGGTTCGGGGCAGCCGCTTCCCGCAAAGGCCCGGTCCTGCCCGCCCCTGCAGGGAGGGAGCTGATGTCCGGTACCTTCGGCACATTGGCTTGGCCCTGTCTCACCCACGGGCACCACGGGCGGGAGCATCTGTGTCTGACCCCAGCCCTGACCTCACACACATTCATTCTCCCGTCTTAGTGGCCGAGGGGCCCGTGCCACCGCTGCAGGCCTCGCCGGGTGCTCCCCACGGTTCACCGTCCGCCGGTACCCGGGTGACCTCTGAGAGCCGCCAGTGTTTGACCCCATGGAGCCGGGGATCCGGCAGGAGACCCACCCGGCCCACCGGCCTTCGGCACCGAGAAAGGGACGCCTCGCCGGGGACTGTCCCGGGAAGACCACAGTTTGGGTGAAAGGACAGACAGGCCGTCCCGAAAGCTCGGTCTCAGGCCACGCACGCCGGTGCCGCGGAGAAACGGCCTTTGTCTGCAGCCGGCGGCCTTCCTCCGGGAGAAGCCGTTTAAAAATATCCTCTCGGAGGAGGAGGAGATGATAATTATTCCGAAGGCTCCGGCATGGAAAACGGAGAGCTGGCAGGCTCCGCTGGGCCTGCAGCCTTTCCTTTGAAATGTGACCGGTCTGTGGGTTCCAGATGTCGGCGACCCCCTTTCCCGCAGGCCCTGGGGGGGGCCGGGGAGAGCCCGCACTGGCCGCTCGGAGCCTGCGGTGCCCAGGGGTGGAGGGCCTGGGCCCACTACCTGCGGGAGACGGCTGGAGGGTGGGGGGAAGGAAGGGTCCGGGGCCCCCCGCTTTTGGAGGAGGAGAGGGGTCTGGAACGGGGCTTGGGGCTGGGGGAGGGGCTGGAGCGGGTCCTGGGCCATGCACCCCCTATGTGGCCTGGCCGTTCTCACCGAGCGGGGGCTCCTGGTGAGGGTGGGAGGGTGGGGTGTGTGTGTGTGTGTGTTGGGGGGGTGCAGGCAGGGACTGGGGGCCTCGCCGCTGCAGGGGCACATGCGGGGCTCCTGGCAGGGGGCGCGGGGGGCTCCCGGCCTGCCGCCCGCCCAGACAGGGCTGCCAGCTGATTAGCATGGGCGAGGGGTGCTGGCTGGCACGTCCCCCGCGGGCCCAGCTGGCCGGGCCGAGACACAAAGCGCCTCAGACGGCGGCGGCGCTCGGCCATTCACGCGCGGGGGAGGCGCGGGCGCGGGGACCCGGTTCCCGCCGCCGGGCCGGGCGGGGCGGGGCGGCCCGCGCTCCTGACCTTGACCCTTTGTGACTGGAGCGCATGCAAATCGCGCCGCCCGCCCGCCGCGCCCGCGCCAACAATGGAGGGCGCGGGTGCGCCAGGGGCGCTCGGCACGCATGCCAATGGGGCTCCCGGCGCAGCTCAGGGGGGCGGCCCTGCGGCTCTAGGGGACCGTGCCCCGCCGCCTGCCTGTCCCCCCCGATCTTCGCTGGGCTGCACGAAACCCAAGGAAAGGCCGGGGGCGAGGGGCAGGCCTCCCAGGAGCCGCAGCAGCCAGGTCTGCCACTGGCTCAGCGGGTCCTGCCTGTGTCACCGGGCTTCTGTCCTGGTCGCTGGCACGGCCCTGGGTCCCTTCCCCTGGCTGCGGGCATTGTTCTCGGCCGAGCCGGTCCCTGTGTGCCCCCGTGGGCCCCAGAGTCTCTTTGCCGCCCCCCAAGGAGGAAGGATAGGGGGGTCCCTGCCGCTCAGCCGCTACGTTGAGCCCAGAAAGGTGCTGGCAGGCCAGAGCCCGGGCCTCCCTTATCCGCCTGGTTGTGTGACTCAGTGGCCAGAGCAGCAGACCAGAAGCCAACCCTGGTGTGATGCCCACTCGGTGACCCCGAGTTTCCGGCACCTTCCGGTGACCCAGGAGGTTCCGGCACCTTCCGTGAACTTGAACTGGACCCGTTGGAAACAGGAGGCAGAGCCCAGCGCAGTCAGACGCCTGGCCCTGACGCCATTGCCGGAGGGTGACCGGCACTTGTCCTCCTGGGAGCTGGGGTCCCTGTCGGAGAGGGGCCTGGCACCTGCTTGCCCCTCCGGCAGAGGCTGCGGGCATGGGGGGCTGGGTCCTCGGTGTGAGGGGCCCTGTGCACCAGTATGTGGGGAGAGGGGGGTTGGGTGCACACACCGTCCCTTCCTACCGAGGCGCCGGGGGCTCAGGCCTGCCACCCAGGGGGCCGGGGCCGGAGCGAGAGGTTCAGAGGAGGTGACATGGGCCGGACACCCCTCCTTGGGCCTCAGCTCCCCCAGCTGCCAGTGAGGGGTGCAGAGAGGCCCGCTGAGGAGTCTCCGCCGGCCTGGGTAGGACTGACCCGGTGGGACCCTATTCGAAGGCGGGACTGGAGCTCGGCTGCAGCCCTGGCCCGGCCCCTGGGGGGGCTCAGAGCCCGGCTGGAGGCAGGAGGGGCAGGGAGGCTGAGAGGCAGGTGGTGAGTGGGGTGAGGAGAAACGGGGGGTGGCGGGGGGCACAGTGCAGTCTGAGAGGAGGAGGCGATGCTGGGCCCGGAAGGCTGTGGGGGAAGGGAGGAAAGGAGGCCTGTGGGGTGCTCCAGGCAGAGGGACACCCCCAGAGACAGAGGGAGCTTGTAGGACACACACAGGGGCCACTGGGCAGAGGGGAACCACCCCCCCGCCCCCTGGGGACAGGGCATTCGGGCGCGGAGCCTCCTACCGGGACAGAATGTCCAGGGACATCCCTTCCTCCAGCACATGGCTGGCTCCTCTGCCTCACAGGGTGGAGAGGGGGTGCAGAGGGGGGGGGTGTTGCTGGACCAGAAGCACCCACGGAGCTAACCATGAAAGGCAGGAGCTGGTCTGGATGAGGGAGCGGGGAGGGCAGGAGGCAGTGGGGGGGGAGAGGGGGGGTAAAGAGCCTGGAGTAGGAGTTGCGTGCGGGCCCTCCTGCCCCAGACATCTAGCTGCTGTCAGGGCGCCTCCCAGGTGCCTCCCTGCACCTCCGAACAGCCAGGGCCGCTGGGTGCCAGCGCGCGGGCGCCACTGCCCGTGCCAGCACAGCCCGGAGGCTGGGGGTGCCGGGCAGGGCTGCTGGGCGGGACTTGGGGCACAGGGAAGGCTTCCTGGAGGAAGGCACAGCGTCTGTGAGCAAAAGGCCTCCATAACGCGCCAAAGCTTCTGGTGCGGACGGGGTGAAACGGCCCAGCATGGGGAGCCCGCCCCCTCCTCCCCTCCCATCTGCTCGCTCCACATCTGGCCGCTCCAGGGACCAGACCTGGCCGTCCAGAGTCCAGTGTTTGGCAGGGAGGCAGGGGAGGGGAAGGGAGGGGAGGGCCACGCTGGAATTCTCAAGTCCTTTGTGCTAAGAGGGAACGCAGCTTCTGGAAGGAACGTGCTCGGTCGCCGCTGGTTGTTGGTCTTTGCGTCCGAAGACACGTTTTGAACACAGAGGGGACTCAGAAAGGAGGGGAGGTCACTGCCGCTGCCCTTTACCCTCCTGAGCCTCTTGGTGAGCCAGGCCCCCAGGCCCCGGCCACCACGGCCCCCCCGGTGCCGGCTGCCAAAGAGGAGCCGGCGGCCCCAGAGGCCCTCATCCTAGGCCCGGGCCTGGCCAGGGCGGGAAGCAGGCCTCCCGCCCGCCTCCCGGTCTTTCCACTGCTTCACCGGATTCCTCCGGCGTGAGCAATGGAAACGCGATCCCGCGCTGGGGAAGCAGCGAGTCAGAGTTTCCATCCTGGCTCTGGGGGAGCACCTGGGACTCGGTGGGTCCCCGCCCCCGACCAGGCCGAGGAGCCGGTGATCTCCCCAGGGTGGGCGGGAGGGGGACCGTGCGGGGAAGCCGGTTTGGCGGATCCAGCCTCCCGGGTGGGGCCGCCTCTGTTGGCGGCCCGGGCCCTGGGGCAGAGGGGACGCATCAGCTGATAGCCAGGCCTCAGGGGCTGGGGGGCAGGAGGGGAGAAAGGGAGCCGGCTCTGGGCTCAGGTCCCGGGTGGAGGCAAGCATGCAGCTGCCTGCCTGGGCTCGACCCTGCCTCGCCCCTCCTGGTCCCGGGCCCCGAGACAGGCCGCGTCCCCTCCCCGGGCCTCCGCTGCCTCTGCTGTGACATCAGACTGCAGCCCTATACGGTGCCTGGCACACAGTAGGTGCTCAGGAAACGCCCGCATGTCCTTGCTGCTCACCCTGGACTCACTGTCGTTCGGTCATGCGTGGATGGAACCCTGTCGGTTTTGTCCTTTCGTCCCTATTTCTTCTGGTCCCCGCGGCCCGAGGTCCCACGAGGCTCCAGGGTGGGAGGGGGAAGGAGGGGGGGAGCTGGGAGCTGGAGGGAGGGGCCTGAGAGCCTCCGGGACCCAGCACCCAGCAGTGGAATTCGGGTAGCACTTGCTGGGTCACACAGGGCTGTTCTGCCCACCCCAGGGGCACCAGTGGACTCCGACGCCGAAGCCACGGCCTCAGGAGCGGCGTGAGGCGGCGAGGAGGAGGCAGAGAGGGTGCTGCTCCCCGAGGCTTTGGCGGTTTCAGCCGGCGAGGACTCAGCCTCTGCCCTGGCCGGCGTGGCTCAGTGGACAGAGCATCAGCCTGGGGACTGAGGGGTCCCAGGTTCGATTCTGGCCACAGGCACAGGCCTGGGTTGTGGCTCGATCCCCAGTGGAGGGTGTGCAGGAGGCAGCCAATCCATGATTCTCTCTCATCATTGATGTTTACGTCTCTCTCTTCTTCTCTCTTCCTCTCTGGATTCCATAAAGAAATATATATTTTTATTTGTAAATATTTTATTGATTTTTTACAGAGAGGAAGGGAGAGAGATAGAAAGTCAGAAACATCGATGAGAGAGAGACATCGATCAGCCGCCTCCTGCACGCCCCACAGTGGAGATGTGCCCGCCAGCAAGGTACATGCCCTTGACCGAAATGGAACCTGGGACCTTTCAGTCCGCAGGCCAACGCTCTATCCACTGAGTCACACTGGTCTCGGCTATATATATATATATATTTAAAAAAGAACTCAGCCTGTGTCTGGCTAAGCTAGACTTCCCTCCGTCCCTCTATTCCTGTCCACCCCCCGGCCCCTCCACCTTCCTTCTTGCCTCTCTCTCTAAACTCTGTTCGCATCTGCGCCTGGGCTGGCCGCTGTGTTAGGAGCTGCAAAGAGCAAACCCCGCCACGCTGCCTGCCGCTCTCCTGTCGGCGGTGAACAGCGGGAAGCGACAGGCAGCGAGCCAGATCCCGGGCCACACCGGCCGGCAGAGCGCCCTGCAGGGGCCGCAGGGGCCCAGAACTGCCCAGTGCGGTCACCGCTGACCGCACGGGGCCACGGAGCCCCGAGACGGGGGCTCGCGCTCCTGCGGAACCGGGATTGGGTTTTATTTCATTCTCTCACGTCGCGGTGTCCATGGGCACGGGGGCCAGCGGTGGCACCGGACAGCCGAGCGCGAGCGGCCGCCGCCCCGCACGGCGGTGATCGCGTCCCCAGCTGTTTCTCCCGAGGCGGGAGCCGCGCTCCGGTCCTCTGTCTCCACAGTGACACCCGGGTGTCTAGCCTGGTTGCCTTGACAACAGAGCAGGAGACGGAGGCTGGGCCGCAGGGAGTGGGGCTGGGAAGGAGGTCCCAGGGACCCGGTCAAAGCTGCGGCCGGGACGGCTCTCGGCTGCGGGCACCGCCGCCAGGCCCTTGCGACATCTGTCTCTCTGAACCCACTGCCCCAGGGGGTGGGGGCGTCTGTCCGCAGCTCCCGCTCACCTCGGCCACGGACGGCGGGCTTCCGGGCACCCCTGGCCGTGTGGGTGCTGAAGGGGCGCCGGGCACATTCTCAGGGAAGCAGGGCCCCCGAGGAGGGGCTGGCCGCGGTGCCCGCACACAGCTGGCCGGAGCCCACTGGGACGACGGCTGGAGCCAGAGGTGCGGGTGGCGGATGCTAAGATGGTGCCACAGGAGTGCCGCACACAGTCCGCCCCTTGCCCCCTCCTGTCCGCTCCTGCCTCTGAAGCGCCCCCCGCCCCGGAGCACACCCCGGAGCTGCTGGATCAGGATGTTTGCAAAACAAGATGGGGAGGGAGGGAGGGGTGCAGGCAGCCCAGGCGTGTGCCCGGGACTGACATCGAACCCGGGAGGGACCCTTCCGTCCACAGCGTGAGGCTCTGTCCACGGAGCCACGCCAGCCAGGACTCGGTCCTCGGGACGGTCAGGGTGCTGGCTACGTTTTTTCCTCTTGAAACCGCAGCCTGAGGAGGCCCAGGTCAGGGGTCGGCAAGCTCCTCCGTCCACAGAGCCCACTCTCCGCAGGACAGCAATGGACATGGCTCTGGAGAGCCACGTTTTTTATTTTTATTTGTTTATTTTTTTTAAATATATTTTATTGATTTTTTTTTTACCGAGAGGAAGGGAGAGGAATAGAAAGTCAGAAACATCGATGAGAGAGAGACATCGATCAGCCGCCTCCTGCATGCCCCCCACTGGGGATGTGCCCACAACCAGGATACATGCCCCTGACCGGACTTGAACCCGGGACCCCTCAGTCCGCAGGCCGACGCTCTATCCACTGAGCCAAACCGGTTAGGGATGTTTGTTGTTGTGTTTTTTTTTGGTGTTTTTTTTTTTAATATATTTCATTTTAATTTTTTTAAAATATATTTTATTGATTTTTTTCAGAGAGGAAGAGAAAGGGATAGAAACATTGATGAGAGAAAAACATCCATCAGCTGCCTCCTGCACGCTCCCCACTGGGGATGTGCCCGCCACCAGGATACAGGCCCTTGACGGGAATCAAACCTGGGACCCTTCAGTCCGCAGGCCGACGCTCCATCCACTGAGCCAAGCCGGTCAGAGCTGTAGCTCCACCTCGACACGCCAGAACCCCAAAGTGACAAGACAGCATGTCTGCAGAGGAGAAAGCTCACATTTCCAAGATGGCCGCGGGCAAGGTTTCACGGATGCACGTGGGTCAAAGGTAACGTGTGAGGCTGTGAGCTTGGGGAAGCACGCAGAAAGGTGTAAGGAGGCGCTGATAGAGATGGTGAGCACCCGGGGGTGTTGAGGGGTGAGCAGGGAGGAGCTCTGGTGAGACAGGCCGGGGGATGTCCCGGGGGCCAGTGGACCAGGTTCCTTCACGAAGTCTCTGCGTGCCAGGCCCGTGGGAGCCCACGCGGCTCAGCCTCGCTCCTCTCCTCCCAGGCTGCCGGGGGAGGGAGACACGCAAGAAGAAAGCACACAAACAAGCGTGTAATCACCGCAGTTGTGGGAAGTTCTTATAATAAATGTGGTTCACGAGGGGCCCCAGCCTGGCCGGGGTTATGGGGGAGACTTCCCTAAGGGGGTGTGATTCTGGGGCCAAGTCCCGCTCGACGAGAAGGCAGAGGATGGAGAATTGTGAGGGAAAGCGTTCTGGGCCAGCGGTTCTCAACCTGTGGGTCTCGACTTCTTTGGGGGTCGAACAACCCTTTCACAGGGGTCGCCTAAGACCAGAGGAAAGCACCCATTTCCCATGGTCTTAGGAACCAACACACGGCTCCTCGGTGTCGCAAAAGGTTGTCATGTCGCTGACTGTTGTCCTAGGAAGACCGTTGCCCATGCTACACCACGATTCAAGACAACATTTCATTTATGTGTCATTAGAAATAAGTATTTCACCATATATAATTACATATTGTTTTTGTAATGAATCCCTATGCTTTAATTATGTTCCATTTGTAACAACGAACATACATCCTGCCTATCAGATATTTACATGACAGTCCATCACAGTAGCAAGATGACAGTGATGATGTAGCAACGGAAATCATTGTATGGTTGGGGGTCACCACCACGTGAGCAACTGTATTAAAGAGTCGAGGCCTTAGGAAGGCTGAGAACCACTGTTCTGGGAGGAGCAAATGGCAGTATGAGTGTCCTGATGGATTCGGGGACTGTCCCTGCCCCTCCGAGGCCTGTGATCCCCGCTATGTTCTGGCCCCTGCTCGTCTTCCCGGGCTCAGCTCCTGAGGTCAGCGCTGCTCCCACGGCCCCTTCCACAGCCTGCGTTCACACAGAGAGCACCGGGCCATCAAAGGGACGGGAACGCCGGCTCACAGAGGGAGTGGACAGACAGGAGCTGGGAATGGGCTCAGGTTTCAGATGTCCCAGCTGCCTCCTTCAAAGCCGCTGCCACCACACACACGCGTTCAAAGAACGAAAGAAAGGGGCGTGCCGAAGAAAGGATGCTAAAGGAGTTAAAGGAAAACATGGCATCAAGGAGCACACAGACGGGGAATCTCTGCGGACACGTGGGAACGGTCCGTGGGTGTCCCGGAGCTGAAAAGGACCGTAACCCAAAAGGTAAAAAAGTTCACGAGAGAGCCTCCCCATCTGGGGATGACGGGAGACAGGATGAGTGAACCTGAAGACAACGCAGCAGAAAGTGCCGTCCCAGAGGGGAAACGGGAAAGAAGGCTGCGGATAAAGGAACAGAACTTTTGCCGAAAACCGGTGTGGCTCAGTGGATAGAGCGTCAGCCTGTCAGCCTGTCAGGGGCAGCTGATCAATGTTTCTCTCTCATCATTGATGTTTCTCTCTCTCTCTCTCTCTCCCTTCCTCTCTGACATCAATAAAAATATATTTAAAAAAAAAGAAAAGAAGCTGAAACCGGTGTGGCTCAGTGAATATGGCCTGCAGATTGAAAGGTCCCAGGTTTGATTCCAGTCAAGGGCATGTACCTTGGTGGCGGGCACATCCCCAGTAGGGGGCATGCAGGAGGTGGCTGATCGATGTCTCTCTCTCATTGATGTTTCTAGCTCTCTATCCCTCTCCCTTCCTCTCTGTAAAAAATCAATAAAATATATATATAAAAAAAAAAAAAGAATGGGCCTTCCTTCCCCTGGCTGCAGGCAGCGCCTTCACTCTGGCTGGAGCCGCCTTTCTGCCTCCCCACACAGCCCAGAGGCCCAGAGTGGCTGGGGTAGTGTGGAGCACCTGTATCATCATCACCCTGGCCTCCAGCTGCTTGGCACCTGTGCATGCAAATTGATCCGCCATCTTTGTTGGGTTAATTTGCATACTCACTCCTGATTGGCTGGTGGGTGTTGCAAAGGTACGGTTCATTAGCATGTTACCTTTTTTTTTATTAGGTAGCGTAGGGATCTCTTTCAAAACATGTTATTTTTCTACAAGAATTTGAATTTATGATAGATGCCATTTATGTACTAAAAGGAGCTCCTATGTTTGAGGAAAAAAACCCAAAAGACAAACACCTGATGAAAAACAAGTGACGTTTTTAAACCGAGAGTCACCTCCTTAGCAGCCAGAGGAAGAAACATTGAAACACCCGCTTATCGTTTTCACTCACCACGGTTTCCACTGGCCTGAACGCATGAGTGGGCCCGGGATGGGGGGCAGATGGGCCCCTGCAAAGCAGAATAAATGGGAGCATGAAAAGAAAAATGGCGCCCTGCCTGGTTTGGCTCAGTGGGTGGATAGAGCATCAGCCTGCAGACTGTAAGGGTCCTGGGTCCAATTCCAGTCAAGGACACATGTCTGGGTTGTGGGTTCAATCCCCACAACCCAGAGGCGCTCTGGCTGCGGCGTGGGCCTGTGGGAGAGGGACCGGCCCTGGTGGCTGGGTCAGGACACCTGGGGAGGCATTGGAGGTCCTGGCGGGGTTCGCAGGCTCCTCTGCCGTGGGGATGAGGGGGACCCGCAGGCTGGCGGCAGGCAGGCCGGCCCACACACAGCTGCCACGTGCGACCACCATGGCAGGCATCGGGCAGCTCCTGGCCCGGCCCCTGTGGCCCACTCCTCCCTGTCTCCTCACTGGCGTTCGCCCCCCCCCCCCCCTCTGCCGCTGGCATTGCAATAACACCGGGGGGACGTGAGGTTCAGGGCTGGGGCACGTGGGAAGGTAAACGTGGGAATCCTCAGCCGGTTTGGTCTTTGAAACCGGGGAGAGGCTGAGGTCCAGCAGGAGGGCGGCCACCGCACGAGGGGCACCCAGGGAGGCGGGGAGCACCCAGGCCCAGGCCCAGGAGCCTCCCTTACAGAAGGAGGCGCATCGGCACATCACACACGGGGGAGTCAGAGGCCACCTTGGCTTTGGCAGGACGGGGCTGATTGTGGGCCCCCCTAAGGCCGTTTCAGCGGAGGGTGGTGACAGCACCCCTCTAAGTGGTTTGGGAAGCGTGCTGGTGGTGGCCGGGCTGGTCCTGTTTTGAGGGGCAGGTGGTGGGAGGGGCAGGTGGGGTGCAGGCGGGGTGTGGGGGTGGGTGTGGTTTTCTCTGCAGAGGAGGAAGGTGAAGGCGCTGGTGCCGGAGGGCAGGGAGCGGCAGAAGCCACGGAGAGAGAGAAGGGCCGGGAGCCGGCAGCGGGCGGGGCTGGGGGAGCAGGTGGGGACGGGGAGGAGGGCGTGGGCCTGCAGGGCCGGGTTCGGTGGCAGGAAGGTGAGGGATTGCCACCAAGAAGCAGGTGGGTGAGGCGCGACGTGCCCTGAGGTCCGGGGACCGCCTTCCCCCCCCCCTGCACCCCCCAGCACCTGGACGGATGATTTATGGCTGAGACAATC
>PVJN01026268.1:0-29195 GCA_004026805.1 Lasiurus borealis
GGGGGGGGCCTCTCCGTCCTCCTCTACCCTGCGCTGAGGCAGAGCTGCCTGCCGCTGTCCTGGGGCGGCTCCTCTGTCCGGGGCGGGCACCGGCTCCTCCTCTTCCCGGCACACGGCAATGTCACGGAGCGGCATCGGACCCGCCTGTGCCTTTGTGATTGGCAGTCTGTCCCCCTCCCGCCCCCTCTCTGTCCCAAATTGAGTCTGGATGCGGGTTCCTGGATCCCTCCTCCACCTTGTCTGTCCGATCTGGCGCCATCCTGGGGATGGACCCTGGTCCCTCCTCCCCCAGGGGGAAATCGGGGGGAAGAAGGGATCCATCTCCTCACCTTCTGGTTGGGGGTGACCGCTCCTCCTTCCCCTGCAGGGCCAAAGAGGCCGATCAGCTGAAGCAGGACCTGCAGGAAGCTCGCGAGGCGGAGCGCAGAGCCAAGCAGAAGCTCCTGGAAATCACCACCAAGCCCACGTACCCGGTGAGCCTGGGGGGCGGGGTACCCAGACCCGGGGACCTTCCCTCCAGCCCAGGCGTTGCCTGCAGAGCAAGGGGTGCAGAGCCTACAGTCAGGGCGTCTGGGCAGGACTCCTGGGCCGCCCTTTGGCCTGGGACCCCCGAGACAGCAAGCTAGAGGGCCTTTTACAGCTCGCAAGTGTCCTTCTTCCGAGTGTAACGTCCCACGCCACCCCCGAGAGAACTGGCCCTCCCTCCGGTCTCTCTGCACCAAACTGGCCGTCACCATCAACAGCCAGGAGGCACCCTGCCCCATGATCCTAGTTCCGGGCAGGGAGACCCTGTGTCTCTCAGGCGGCCGATGGCCGTGCGAGAGGCCGGCCTCCGGGAACCAGCTTCTGGACTCAAAACTGGGACCGGGAGGCAGACTGCGATGCAGTGGGGCCACAGAACGAAGAGGAAAGGCTATTGGTTTATTTATTGATTGATTATTGAATTCCGAGAGGAAGGGAGAAGGGGAGAGAGAAAGAGAGAAACATTGGTGATGAGAGAGAAGAATTAATCGGCTGCCTCCTGCACGCACCCCTCCACACCACCACCACCACTGAGCATGGAGCTGTGCCCTGATGGGGAATCGAACCGTGACCTCCTGGTTCCTAGGTCGACGCTCAACCACGGAGTCACACCAGCCAGGGGAGTGGTAAGGGGATGTGGAAAACACACACCGGAGCAGACTTTATACCCAGCTCTAATAATAAGTGCACAGCCGAAGCCGGTGTGACTCAGTGGATAGAGCGTCGGCCTGCGGACTGAAGGGTCCCAGGTTCAGATCCGGTCAAGGGCATGTACCTTGGTTGCAGGCACATCCCCAGTGGGGGGCGTGCAGGAGGCGGCTTATGGATGTTTCTCTTTTTCATCGATGTTTCTAACTCTCTATCCCTCTCCCTTCCTCTCTGTGAAAAATCAATAAAATATATTTTAAAAAAAGAAAGAAAGAAATGCATAAACCCTGAAGGAGGTCACGCAGATCAACTTTTTTTTTTAAATATATTTTATTAATTTTTTACAGAGAGGAAAGGAGAGGGACAGAGAGTTAGAAACATTGATGAGAGAGAAACGTCCATCAGCTGCCTCACTGGGGATGTGCCCGCCGCCGAGGCACATGCCCTTGACCGGAACCGAACCTGGGACCCTTCAGTCCACAGGCCTAATGCTCTGTCCATGGAGCCACACCGATCAGGGCCAGATCAAAGTTTTAATCCTAGTTTGTTGTACGGATGGAACTACCGTCCATCCAACCAGTCTGTGTCCCCAGCAAATGGGTTCGGAGCCGTGTTCTGTTTTCAATCCTGAACGAACACGGCGGGCCACGTCCCGGAACACAGATACATGCCCGTACACGTGGGTGAACGGAGCCAGAGAAGACCACGTGGCAGGAGCCCGTGCTGGGGCTGGGAGGCGGGGCCCGCGCTGTGCCCTCGCCTCCGTGGCCGCCCCCGGGAAGTCAGGGGTCGGCGGTGAGCACAGCGGTGCCCTCGGCTCTTGTAGGACCCCGACCTCTAACGGGAGTGTCTCGTTCACAGCCCATCACCCCGATCCCAGCGCCGTTGCCTCCCGACATGTCAGCCTTCAACCTCATCGGTGACAGCCTGTCTTTCGACTTCAAGGACACGGACATGAAGCGCCTGTCCATGGAAATAGAGAAGGAGAAGTACGTCGTCCCCCCACCCCCATTCCTTCCCCGGAGCGAGCCGGTGGGGCCGGGGCCCAGGAGAAGGGGCGAGGGGGGTGGTTAGTTTACCGAGAGGAAGCCTGTCCGAATCAGAAAGGAAGGACGACAGGCCGGCATCCCAGCTTCCGGGACAGAAACACCTTCCTGGGTGGGGAGCCTGGGGATCACAGCGGCTCAGAGCCTCCCCTCGCCTTCGGGGGCGGCGGGTTACCGGGGACCTCCGAGCCCGGCCCGAGCGCGGTTCCCATGGTAACCGAGGGTGCGAGAATGTGCTGAGGTGGTAATAGCACGAGTTTCCCGGCTGTGTTCTCTGGCGGCTCCAATCTGTGACATGCCGCGTTTGTTTTGGTGGGGATTTGTTTTTTTAAAACATTTTTATTGATTTCGGAGAGGCAGGGAGCGGGAGAGGTGATAGGAGAGAATCACGGAGCGGCTGCCTCCGGCGTGGCCCCCACACGGGGGACGGAGCCCGCACCCCTGGCCATGTGCCCCGACCCCCGGGAAAGGAACCGGGACCTCGTGGTTCCTAGGTCAACGCTCAACCCCCCATGAGCCTCGCTGGCGGGGCTCCTGCACTTCCTTTTAATTAATTCTTTTTTTAAAAAAAAATATATTTTATTGATTTTTCACAGAGAGGAAGGGAGAGAGATAGAAAGTCAGAAACATCGATGAGAGAGAGTCATCGATCAGCCGCCTCCTGCACTCCCCCTACTGGGGATGTGCCCACCACCAAGGTACATGCCCTTGACCGAAATGGAACCTGGGACCTTTCAGTCCGCAGGCCGACGCTCTATCCACTGAGCCACACCGGTTTCGGCCCTTTTAATTAATTCTGACCCCCGGCCCTGCGAGCGTCACCCCATTATCCTGGACGGGGCAGCAGATGCAGGCCAGTTCAGCAACTGGCCCCCCCGCTCCCCTGCCCTGTGTGAGCGGCCGAGGAGAGACTGGAGCTCCCCCCACCCCCCCAACCCCCTGGAGGCTTCAGACCCCGGGTCCCACGCCACCGAGCGGCTTGCAGGTCTTCGCTCGGCCCGGGCGTGACGCGTGCGCGTTGTGCCCGCAGGGTGGAGTACATGGAGAAGAGCAAGCACCTGCAGGAGCAGCTCAACGAACTCAAGACGGAGATCGAGGCCCTGAAGCTCAAAGAGCGGGAGACGGCCCTGGACATCCTGCACAACGAGAATGCCGACCGGGCGGGCGGCCCCGGCAGCAAGCACAACACCATCAAGAAGGTACCGGGTCCCCCTCCCTCCCCCCCCATTCCCCCCTCTTCCCCCGAGAGCAGGGTGGAGGTTCACGAAACGCCAGGCCCGCGTCTGCTTTCCTCCGGAGCCCAGTCATTAGGCTCCTGTCATGTTTAATATGTCCCGAGCGGCTCTCAGGGAATCTCAATCCGCCAGTGACCGTGCACCCACCGGCGGGAAGGAAGCGGGGGGAGCTGGGGGTGGGAGGGGGGGGAGGCGGGCCTTTTAACACAAGCATTGCACAACGTCGAGATGCATCACGGTGACAGGCCGGGTTTTGATCCGTCAATTTAGCAGCAAAGCGATTCTGTCCTTTAAGCCGAGGGCAGCGCTGCCCAGGGAGGGAGCTGCCTTCCTTAATGAGGAAGCAACAGTGAGAGGAGGCCTCCGCTGAGAATAGACGCTCCCTCCAGTCTGGGGGAGAGGAGGGAGGAGGAGGAGGGGGAAGGGGAGGGGTTAAGTGGCGAGGGCTGTGAGTTCTGTTCCTGATTCGGAAGCCGAATGGGGAATTTTTTTTGACTCGGTTCACGCTCACGGGGGCGTCTCTAGCAGAACCTTCATGTCCCAAGAGACGGAACGTCATGCATGTGTCGCTAACAGCCCCACGTCTCTCTCCCCTGGTATTTGGAGCTCTGAGCATTTTTCGGGGACGTGGATGTCCGCCCCACATAGCCAGCCCACGAGTGTGGTCTCTGGTGTGGGGCCCTTACCTAAGCCCCGGGTCAGGTCAGCACGTGGGAGAGACAGGTGTCGGCGGGAGAAGGCGGCTCATGGACTTTATTTTTTTTAATATATTTTATTGATTTTTTTTTTTTTTTACAGAGAGGAAGGGAGAGGGATAGAGAGTCAGAAACATCGATGCGAGAGAAATATCATTCAGCCGCCTCCTGCTCGCCCCCCACTGGGGATGTGCTCCCAACCAAGGTACATGCTCTTGACCGGAATCCAATCCAGGACCCTTCAGTCCACAGGCCGACGCTCTATCCACTGAGCCAAACCGGTCAGGGAGGCTCATGGACTTTAGACAATGACAGTTGAGATCTATTTAATTTTCAAAATATATATATATATATTTCTGTTGATTTCTGAGGGGAAGGGAGAAGGAGAGAGAGACAGAAATGTTCGTGATGAGAGAGGGTCATGGATCGACTGCCTTCTGCACGTCCCAAACTGGGTATTGAGCCCGCAACCTGGGCCTGTGCCCTGACCGGGGATTGAACCATGACCTCTTGGTTCATAGGTCGATATCTAACCACTTAGCCATGCCGGACGGGCTAGATAAGTTTAATCTTTTACTCTTTTTTTTTTTTTAATATATTTTGTTGATTTTTTACAGAGAGGAAGGGAGAGAGACAGAGAATCAGAAACATCGATGAGAGAGAGACATCGATCAGCCAGCTGCCTCCTGCACGCCCCACAGTGGGGACCGAGCCCCACAACCCTGGCCTGTGCCCTGGACCTTCCAGTTCACAGGCTGACGCTCTGTCCACGTGAGCCAAACCAGCCGGGGCTGATCTTTCACTCTTTAGCCTTAGTCTCTCTAAGGTGGTCTCCCGATTTCTGGAATGTCGGTTTTCAGTGGTTCCGCCGTAGCTGAAAACGCCCCCTGACGGGCACCAGCGGAACCTGGATTCTCTCTCTCTCTCTCTCTCTCGGACTGCCATTCCTACTGGCACTGGGCAGAGCGTAGCCCGGAAGGAGAGTCTTCCCCCCTCTTCCCCCTCCGTACCACATTCTCCTTCCCCGCTGGCTCTGTCACTGACGGTTTCCCTCCCAACTCCAAATTCTTAAGCAGTTAGCAAACGGGGCGCCGAAGCCAGGCCTGGGCCAGTGCACGGAGACGTAACACGCCAGGGGGGCAGAGGTGGGTGGGGACGGGAGCCAGCCAGGCCTCAGAGGAGCTGCCCTGGCCCCTCCCCGTCCCACCCCCCCACTCGCTCATTTGGGCACAGGAGCGGCCTCGGGGCTGCAGGGAGCTGGGCCCTCAGCCACAGGGGCCTGCAGCGCTGAGAGCTGGGGAGACCGGTTTCCAAGCCACGAAAGCACACGGTGTCCCCTGTCAGCCCCCGTCTGAGCGTGTTTTTTTTTTTTTTTGCAAATGGCACGCATGGCGTTGTGGATACCCCAGGGTTATCATGTGTTCTTGTTTCTCTCTTCGTTTTATTTTGCTGGTGTAGCCTCAAGCCCAGGGCAGAAGACCTATCTGCATCTGAGCCTGCAGCAGGCTGAGCGCAGGTACTCTGTGTTGGTGGCGGCCCCGCCCCCTGTGGTACTAACCCGTGCATGAGCTTGCCCGTCTCTGTCCGCCGCCCGCCGCCCGCGCCCAGCCCTCCCCGGGCCAGGGGGCGCCTGGGCACCGGCTGACCGGCCGGCTGGCTGGCCGCAGCATGCTTGGAGCCTGAGAGCAGGCGGCCGCCCCTCGGGGGTGCCAGCCCCGCCTCCGGGGCTCCCCCAGGCGGCCTCATGCGGGAGCGCATGTCCCTGGGGCCGCCGGACCGGGGGTCCCTTCCGTCTTGTGTCACTGTTGGTCTGGAGAAGGTTCACCGCTTCTTGTCCAGTCAGGTCTGTCTGAGTCTTGCGTGTTGGTGGCGTTGCCTCCGAGACAATAACCCCAGCATGGAAACACGGGGTACGTGTGGGTGTCTGCATCCGGGGTGTCTCCAAGACTGCGGTGCCCTCTGCCCCCGAGATCCAGGCCTTGCTTGCGCGAGGCAACAGCCTCTGAGGACCTGGAGTCTCACCGGGTCATGGGGTGACAGGGCTGCCTGCGCTCGCTCCTTTCCCTCTGCGCCTCCCCTTCCGGGCACCTTCCTTTTTCTCGCCCCGAAAAGCATACGAAGGGCACAGGGGCCCGAAGGGTCGTCCCCTAAGGGTCGTCCGTCTCTCGGGACCGTCTGTCTGTCTGTCAGCGACCGAAAGGCCAGCTCCGTTTCCGTGTTAACAGAAAACCGGAATAACCAAACCACGCTCGGAAAGTTGGAGTTACATTTAATACATGTGCGCGGGTCCAAAGGGAAAATGTGTCTCAAATTCTGGGCCCCCCCCACACAGAAATATTCTGTATTTATAGGTTTTCACCTTCTTTGTCTCTCAAATATGGGATGTTTCCCGCCCCCTTGGCAAGTTCTTAAAGGGCCCCTCGGTGCTGCGAGGCCTTGAGACCTCCACCGAAGGCCTGGCCTGGGGCCAGTGCTGATCATTTTGTCCGGGGAAGGTGTAATGCAGCGGTTCTCAACCTTCCTAATGCTGCTACCCTTTAATACAGTTCCTCATGTGGTGGTGACCCCCAACCATAAAATTAGTTTATTTGCTACTTCCTAACAGTAATTCTGCTGCTGTAGTGAATCGTAATGTAAATATCTGTGTTTCCTGATGGTCTTAGGCAACCCCTGTGATGGGGTCGCGACCCACATGTTGAGAACCGCTGGGATGGAGTGTCGGCCTGCGGACTGAGGGGTTCCAGGTTTGATTCCGGTCAAGGGCATGTATCCTGGTGGAGGGCACATCTCCAGTAGGGGGCGTGCAGGAAGCGGCTGATCGATGTCTCTCTCTCTCATCGATGTTTCTAGCTCTCTATCTCTCTCCCTTCCCTCTCTGTAAAAAATCAATAAAATATATTTAAAAAAAAAAAAAACGAAAGAAATGAGAGCTGGCATCCACAGACCCGGTTGCTGGTGATTATCCGAGCAGAGAGGTCAGCTGTTCAAGCCCCAGATGGGGCTCGTTAGAAGATGGATGCGAGCTGTCGGGGAGGCTCCAGGAGCCCCTGGCGGAAACCCCAGTTCAGCGGTTCTCAACTTTCCTAAAGCCGCGACCCTTTAATACAGTTCTTTGTGTTGTGGTAAACCCCCAACCACAAAATTATTTTTGTTGCTACTTCATCACTGTAATTTGCTGCTGTTATGAATCTTAATGTAAACATCTGTGATGTTTTCTGATGGTCTTAGGAGACCCTGCTAGCTGTTCGCGACCCACAGGTTGAGAACCGCTGCCCCAGTTGGTGTGCGACGCTTCTCTGTAGCGGCCTCCGGTCTCCTTCCGCTGCCAGACCTCACGCTGGCCTGGGGACACCCCGGCCCCTGGCAGCGCACGCTCCGAGCCGGGGCGGCGACCAGCACAGGAACAGGCAGGCCAGGCGGGTGGGTCATCGGCTCAAGTGACCCCCCCCACTCCCACCCACCGTACCGTAGAGAAACCCAGAAGGGTCCAGCGTTGGTTTCCTGGACGGTAGCTAGCTCAGGGGCAAAGCAGGAAAAAAAATAAAAAATAAATCCCTTTTCCTTCCAGCCTGTGCTGTCAGATACTCCGACATCTGCCCGCGCTGCTCCACCGCGGTACCATTTCCTCTCTCCACGCTCTCTCTCTCTCTCTCCCCGTAATGATCGCAGCGGTTAACGCCTTCCAGGGGCCTGCTTCTGACCGCCGCTCTCGCTGAGCTATTATGGCAGACAAATGAGGTTTGATTTGCAGTCAGATTTGTACTGCTGCTGGGGCATTCAGAAGCCTTGTGTTTTTTTTAGTGTTTTGTTTTTTTTTTTCAACGTCTTAATGTGAACTTGTTTTCAACGCGGGCTGCCGGCCCGTCAAGAATCCTGATGAGTCCAGGGTTCACGCAGGCACAGCATAGACGTGGCTTTTAATTTAATATATTGTATTGATTTTTTTTTTTTTTTTTTTACAGAGAGGAAGGGAGAGGGGGTAGTTAGAAACATCCAGGAGAGAGAAACATCGATCCACCTCCTCCTGCACACCTCCTCCCTGGGGATGTGCCCGCCACCGAGGTCCATGCCCTTGAGCGGAAGGAATCAAACCGGGGACCCACTGAGACTGGTTTGGCTCGTGGATAGAGCGTAGGCCTGCAGACTGAAAGGTCCCAGGTTCGATTCCGGTCGGGGGGCATGGACCTTGCTTGCGGGCACATCTCTAGTGCGGGGCATGCAGGAGGCGGCTGATCGATGTCTCTCTCTCATCGGTGTTTCTGACTTTCTATCCCTCTCCCTTCCTCTCTGTAAAAAAATCCATAAAATATATTTTAAAAAAAACACCTGGGACCCTTCTGTCCGCAGGCCGACGAGACGTGGCTTGTAATACGACTGGAGTTCCCCGGCCTCGGTGGATTCAGGGCTAGTTTTGTGGCTTCGTGTGACATCGGACGTGTGTGCTCCACATTGTAGACTCCAGTGGTCCCCGGGCCAGGACTGACCGGCCAGGCAGCTGCCTGCGTGGGGGTGGCCTCCAGGTGGTGCCCTCCGCAGGTCAGGCCTTGGGGAACCGCGCCGGAGAGAAACGCCTCCGGCTTTGGACCTGGGGGTGCCTGGCAGGTCCACAGCGAGGCTGGGGCGAGGGGGACACAGGTGTCAAGGGCTGGAGTTTCTTGCCTTCAGAAACCCCCCCATGCTGAGGAGGGAGGGGGCTGTGGCTCTCGGGACAGCCGTGCAGCGCCCCGTGGAGGTGAAGGTGCGGCCCCGTTGGGCACACGTGCACTCTGGGGTCCGGCTTCCGTCCCCTCGCAGGGGACCGGTCTCGCGCCCCCTGTCCCGACCTGGCCCCCACGCCAGCAGGTTCATCATCATCGTCGTGCCCGAGGTCTCCGAGGGAGCCCGGGATTTCCAAGGAAATGCACAGAGGAGGAGAAATCACGGCCGGGGAGGGGCAGGTGTAGCGTTCAGAAAGCCCGTTCCACGAGCCAGTGGTGGTTTGCGCCTCTCCCGTCCTCTCCTCCTCTGCAGTGTGCAGGGACTTCCCTGAGAGACGCTGAGCCGGTGGAGCTGGCAGAGCGGGGAGAGCACTTAACACGCGCGCCCACCAGCCGGGGCGGTGATAAATCGTAGGGCGAGAGCCGGCGCGGGAAAGGCGACCCCCGCAATTAAAGCCGCGGCCAGCGCCTCCCCGGTGACCTCTGGTCCGCCCGGCTGCGGCGTGCCCCGCTAATGTGTGGAGGGGGGGCCTGACCCCAGTGCTGGGAGCCAGGGGCTCTGCCTGCTGGGGAACCGGGCCCATCCTCCGCCCTGACAGGAGAGGCCTGTCTCCAGAGCCTTCTTCCCTTTGTTGTTGGAGCCGCAGAGGGGGGAGGGAGAGGGGGAGGAATGGGGGAGGGGAGAGGGAGGGGAAGAGAGGGGAATGGGGCCCATCTCCTTCCCAGGAGCAGGCCCCTGCCTCTCCCCCACCCCCCGCCCTCCATGCCTCTTCCCCCACAGACTTGCGTCTCCTAAACGCCAAGGGGCCCCAGGAGGCTGGCCCCCAGGGCAGCCATGGGAAAGCAGTTCCCCCCAGACAAGCACCCCGACCCTGTCCCCCAGGCGCCCTTTCCTCTGACTTCGCAGTCCGCCCGAGCAGCCCCGCCTCAGCCCCTGCTTGTTTCATGCTTCCCCCAATTAAAGAGGAAAAAAAGGAAAAGGGGAGTGGAGTGGGGTAGGGAGCAAGGGGCACGAGGCACCGGCGTGGACAGAGAATGCATAATGATGGTGCAGCCTGGCTCTGCGGGAGGCATGGGATGGTCTCGGGGGGCCTCCGGGCCGGTCCCTGGGGGCTCGTTCCGGCCTCAGGGTCACCCAGACGAGGCGCCTCTCACTGCTGAGGGCTGGCGGCTTCCTGGCACGTTTCTGGCGGCGCTCCGGCCTCTTTGCCAAAAGACGCCGCTGCCGCCGGCTCAGTCCGTTTTGGGTCGGGAGACTTTAGCTTCTGGGGAACCTTAAGGAGGCCCCCGAAAGCCCGCCTCGCCCTCCGGGAGCTCTTACGGCTTTCCTCCTGATGATTTGTTTCTGCAGCCGTGGAGGGCGGAGGCAGGAGGCAAACTCAAACTGCAGGCCGGGTTCTGTGCTTGGGATCCCCTCCTTGGTTTCCCTTCCCGATACTGGCAACGTGGGAAAGATACCCTCCTGTCGGCACCTTTTCCCCAAGGTCCTCCTCGCTCGGCGTGCTGGCAGCTGGCAGCCAACCCTCCCCCCTCCTAGGGCCGGCCCCCCATTTCCAGGCCTCTTCCTGCCTCTTTCCGGTCCGGTCCCTACAGGGGATTCATCCACCAAAGGAGCCCTCGGGCTTCTCCCTGACAGCCTCTCTCTCTCTCTCTCTCTCTCTCTCTCTCTCTCTCTCTCTCTTTCTCTCTCTCTCTCTCTCTCTCTCTCTCACACACACACACACACACACACAGATCAAGTGGCTGACAGCTGATGCCAAATTGGATGTGGGCGTTGGAATGGCCTAGGCCAGTGAGTGGTTCTCAACCTTCCTAAGGCCGCAACCCTTTAACACAGTTCCTCATGTGGTGGTGACCCCACAACCATACTTCATAACTGCAATTTTGCTCTTGTTATGAATTATAATGTAAATACCTGTGTTTTCCGATGGTCTTAGGCGACCCCTGTGAAAGTGTCATTCGACCCCCAAAGGGGTCGCGACCCACAGGTTGAGAACCACTGACCTAGGCCTTTCCTCCCGCCTCTGTTTAGGGCTAAGTGTAATGCTTCCCCCCACCCCACACACATCCCCAGATGGCATTCGGGGTGCAAGCTGTCATAGGGAGCGGGCAGAGCAGCTGGAGCTGGCCCATCTGCGGCATCAGCAGCGACCCTGGCCTTGTCACATCGGCTTGGCTCAGGTTTGGGGGGTTGAGGGGGGGGCCCTCACGCCCCAGATCCAAGGTGATGCTTGATGCTGGCGATGCTGGCAGTTGCTGCTGCTTCCCCTCCTCTTCCTCCTCCTCCTTCTCCTTCTCCTGTACACGGGCAGCGAGTGGCGGCGAGAGGAGGTAGAGCAGGGCGTTTCGGGCTCGCGGTCCCATTTCCTGGCGTGTTTATGGGACGCGCAGAGCCCCGGCGCCCGGAGGGACTCGGGCAGCGTCTCAGACCGTTTTAGCTGCGCGGGTCTTACCGTTTCCCGTGAGTTAGACAGGCCCCACCCCCTTCTTCTCTCTCTCTCTCTCTTCCCCGGGGACCAGGGGATGGAGGCGAGGCCCCCAGAGACTAGCCGTGTTGGAGGAATCCTGATGAGTTTTGTTCTCCTGGCTTAATGGTGGCTTCCTCTCTCTCTCTCTCTCTCTCTCTCTCTCTCTCTCTCTCTCTCTCTCTCTCTCGTCACAGAGCCCAAATAGCTCTGTGTCCTGCCCGCCTCCCACGCCGCCCCCACCCCTTTGGCCTAAAGAGCCACTTGATCAGGTTTGCGGCCTGCGAACCCGTCTCCCCGCGCGCCTGCTGATGAAAGTACGTAATTCATTCCTAATCAAGCCGCCTCTCGCTGCGGCAGGCTCCGCGCCGAATACATCCCGCTCCCGCCCGCCTAAAGGGCCGGGAGAGGGGAGCTGGGGGTAATGCGTTGGCAAGGCCCCCTGCACCACCACCCCCCGCAGCCATGCTCTGTCCTCCCAGCAGGGGGCACTCGGGGGGCTGATGCTGGAGGAGCCTTTGCAGCTGCGGGAGAGGAGGAGCAGGGCGGACAGGGCGTCTGCAGCTGGTCACAGGTCCCTGCAGGTTTCTGCCTCAGACCCGGGGCCGTTTCCCAGGAGCAGCGGGTGCTGGGCTGCCGGAAACCCCGGGGAGCAGGAGCCGGTGCCTCTGCGCATTTCCTGCGGGCCTGGGTCAGGGAGAACCTGCTGGGTACCAGGACCCTCCTCGGGTTCAGAGGAGTCATCCTCCTCTTCCTCCTCTTCCTCCTCCTCCTTCTCCGTCTCCTCCTCCTCCTTTTGTTTCTCCTTCCTCTTCCTCCTCCTCCTTCTGCTTTCTCCTCCCCCCCTCCTCCTCCTCTTCCTCTTCGTTCTCCTCCTTTTCCTCCTCCTTCTCCTTCTCCGTCTCCTCCTCCTCCTCCTTCTGCTTTTCCTCCTCCTTCTTTTTCTTCTCCTCTTCCTCCTCCTCCTTCTCCTCCTCCTACTCCTCCTTTTTTTTTTTTCCTTTGGTTAATCCTCACCGGAATCCATTTTCCATTGGTTTTTAGAGAGAGTGGAAGGGAGAGGCAGAAACATGGACATGAGAGAGACACATTGACTGGTCGCCTCCCGCACAGCACCCCGACCAGGCCTGGGAACCCGCAACCCAGGGACATGCCCTTGATTAGAATCGAACCGGGGACCCTTCCACCCGCAGGCCCGACGCTCCATCCACTGAGTCACCTCGGCCAGGGCCCCGCCTCCTCCTTTTTAAGGAGACAGATGCGTCCCCCGAAGGAGAACTTGCTTAGCGAAGGGGAACTTGCTTAGCGTCGATGGGCGTGCCACCCGTGGGGTCCCGCCTCACAGTCTGGGTGAGGGTGAGGAGGTCCGGCTCCTCCAGGCGGCTCCCTCTCCTCCTCTCCCCGCCCAGGGGCCGCCACCGCCGACAGCCGCAGTCTGGTGGAGCGGTGAGCTGGAGGAGTGGGAGGAGCGGGAGGAGCGGGACGTGGGCCATACCGGTCGGGAAGGAAGGAAGGAAGGAAGGAAGGGCCCCCGGCAGGTACCACAGGGCCCCGCCGCTCTGCAGCGGCGCCGGGAAGAGAAAGAAGCCTGTCTCCTCGGAGGGGAATCGGATTAGTGACAGACTTAAGCAGCCGGCTCAGTCAAGAGAGAACTTAATTCCTCCTGCATTACCCACGCAGCCTCTCTGATCAGATGGGAAGAGGCGGCTGGCAGGGGAGCCGGCAGGCCCGTGTCCGCGGGGAGGCTGGGAGGGGGCTGTGGCTGGCGGCTTCAAGCCGGACCCGTGGGACTTATAGCTTCCCCCGTGGAGCGGGGCGGTGAGAGGGCTGGCGTGGCTGGTCCCGCTGGATTCGGAGTTGTGGAGAATGTGCAGCAGATGGGGTCACTCACCTGCCCTCGGGAGGGCTGAGCGTCAACCTCAGAACCAGGAGGTCAGGGCTGGATTCCCGGTCAGGGCACAGGCCCAGGTTGAGGAATCCATCCCCAGTGTGGGGTGTGCAGGAGGCAGCCGGTCCATGGTTCTCTCTCATCATGGATGTTTCTCTCTCTTACCCTCTCCCTTCCTCTTTGACAACACTACAGATATGTGTGTGTGTACACACACACACACACACACACACACACACACACATATATATATACATATATATACATACACAGTGGTACCTCGAGATAAGAGTGCCCTAACTTACGAGATTTTTGAGATACGAGCCGTCCAGCGAGCAAGCGATTTTTGCTTTGAAATACGAGCAACATTTGAGATAGGAGTGATCACGCGGATCGGCTGGCTGCACACGACCCAGCAGTTTACCGCGACTTGAGCGTCTCATAGTTTCCCACTCCTCAAGGTTACGGAACGAATTAAACTCGTATCTCGAGGTACCACTGTATGTATATATATTTAAAGGCTAGACCCCACATGGATACTCCTTACAGCGTGATGGGTGGCGGGCAGAGCGGAATGCCTATCAGCCGGTTCCCGTGAGTGTAAAGAAGGCCGCAGGGCCCTGGCCGGTGTGGCTCAGTGGATGGAGCGTCGCCCTGGGGACTGAAGGGTCCCGGGTTCGATTCCGGCCAAGGACACATGCCCAGGTTGCAGGCTTGGTTCCCAGGAGGGAGCGTGCAGGAGTCAGCTGATCAATGCTTCTCTCTCATTATTGATGTTTCTCTCTCTCTCCCTCTTCCTTCCTCTCTGACATCAACAATAATTTTTTTTTTAAAAAGCGGCACAGAGCGTTTCCTTTATGAAGAAGCTGGCTGAGTGCCAGTCCCTCCCAGCCTCTCTCTTCTCTCTCATGAACGCCTCCTGTCCGTAGCTGCCCTGTACATGGGACATTCCGAGAGCTTTCTCTGGAAAGAGCAGGGGGAGAAGGAGGCCACGGGTGAGGGGAGCGTGCCCAGGAGCGGACGCCCCAGGGCAGCTGAGCCAGGCAGAGGCTGTCCGCTGTGCCCCAGTGGGTGGGTGGGGGGTCCCTCAGCAAACCTCCCTGGCCTGGAGCCTCCGTGCATCCCCACCTGGAGAAGAGTGGCCCCAGGCGCCTCCCTGCTCACCCTCCTCCTCCACTGCCTGCTGCCTGCCGCCCTCCCCCGCTCTCTCCGGGGTGAGAGGAGGAGATGCCGGGAGCCGGCCGGCGGGCCCAGGAGGAGGGCATGTCCCTGTCTGAGATAAAGGCCGCCACCACCACGGGGGAAGCAGACACGGGCCCGGGCGGCGGCGGCGGGAGAGGTTCCAGCGGCAGCAGGCGCAGCCCATGCGGTAACTTCCTCCGACAACGGGGTTCCTGATGGAACCGTTGGGTCGGGGCGAGAGACGGGGGGCCGGGGCCGGCAGCCAGGTCTGCCGTGGGCAGAGGCAGGCGGCTGCCAGGACCCGCGGCGGCAGCCACACCGGCACCACCCCGTGCCGGTGGCTCCGCCTGGGGCTGGGCCAGGCCAGTGCAGGATGGAAGCCCGCACTCGCCCCTCTCCCAAGGCCCTGTGTCTTTGCGTGGCCAGAAGACTTGGTTTCACTCGGTGCCTTCCTGGGGCTGGGGCACAACTTTTTTTTTTTATATTTTATTGATTTTTTACAGAGAGGAAGGGAGAGGGATAGAGAGTTAGAAACATCAATGAGAGAGAGACATCGATCAGCTGCCTCCTGCACGCCCCCCACTGGGGATGTGCCCGCAACCAAGATACATGCCCTTGACCGGAATCGAACCTGGGACCTTCCAGTCCTCAGGCCGACGCTCTATCCACTGAGCCAAACCAGTTTCAGCTTCTTCTTTTTTTTTTTTAATTGATCTCAGAGAGGAAGGGAGGGGGAGAGAGAGAGAAACATCCGTGATGAGAGAGAATCATTGATCGGCTGCCTCCTGCATGCCTCCTCATCCTCTCCCCGCCCCAGGGGATCGAGCCCACAACCCGGGCCTGTGCCCTGACCGGGAATCAAAACTGTGGCCCCCTGGCTCCTAGGTTGACGCTCAACCACTGAGCCACACCAGCCGGGCTCAGGCACAAAACTTTCTGCTCCTGCGAGATGAGAGGGGAGGCTGAGCCAGGCCCCGAGGTGTGGGGTGGGGACCGGCATCTGCCCCTAACCCGCTCCCCGCTCTGCAAAAGGGCTTCGCATCCCAACGAGCGCGTGCGAGGGACTGGCATCTGGTGCCGCCGGCGCTGCCAGAGCCTCCCCTGGCACCTCGTGGAAACAGAATTCTTGGAGCCAACGGTCATACACACACGGGCACGAGGCCTGCAGAGGCCCCCGGAGCCTGGGCTCCCTGCCTGGGGAGGTGGCCAAGTCTCGCTTGGGGGCACCCGCTTGCCCTGCCCCAGAGGCCAGGAGGGCCCGCACACAGCCCTGCCTCCCCCCGGCGCCTTCTCCTACCCTGCACTCGGCCCCGCTCCCCGCTGGAAGGAGAGCAGCCAGAGCCGGGGGGAGCGGAGTGGGAGCTGGGAAGGAACGGTGATGCTGCTGTTAGTAACAACAGCTGTTGAGCTCTGCTGTGCGCCAGGCACGGTGCTGAGCGCTTCCCAGCAATTCCCAGCTACTCCACAGGTCTCCCAGCTACTCCACACCTTTCCCAGCTACTCCACCCTGTGAGGGGCTGCCACCACCTACCTCTGCCTCACGGTTGGGAGCTGAGGCTACAGCGAGTCTCCTGCCCAGCACCACCCAGCTGGCCCTGGTGGCCTCTGGGGTCAGGCAGGCAGGCAGCCTGTACATGGCTGTGGCAAGGGCTGGGGGTAGGGCCCTGACCCCTCAGGCCCCCTGTCCCTTGAGGAGCCGGCCTGGGGTCTCCTCCAGGCGAGTGGGAAAACCTGAGCGGAGACTTTGGGTTTTACACCTTTAAAAAAAAGCAAAAAACTGGAATTCCCTTTACTTTTTTTAAATTATATTTTTATTGATTTCAGAGAGGAAGAGAGAGAGAGAAACATCAGTGATGCGAGAGCGTCATGGATGGGCTGCCTCCTGCACGCCCCACACTGGGGATGGAGCCTGCCGACCGGGAATCGAACCCTGACCTGGTTTCACAGTCAGACGCTCCACCACTGAGCCGAGCCAGCAGGGGAGCTGGTTTCACAGCTTTCGACCTAAACTCTCTCCTGAAAGGCTCTCTGTCTCCCCGGTTCTCCTCCCTCTTTCCCAGTCTCCTTCACCCCAGAGCATGAGGCCACTGGCCCTCCCGGGTTGCATTATGGCGGCCCCCTTCCAGCCGGGTTCTGCCTCGGACTCGCGCCCTCTCCATGCCCATGGGAGCCCGGGTCCGAGGCGCCTGGGGAGCTGGTTCCGCTGCAGGAAAGGGCTCTGCCGGCTCAGGTGCCTCCCGTTCAGCTTGTTAGTGGGGAGCGTCCAGGCCGGACGACTTGGCGGGAGAGAACGCCAGCTTTCCAGCCGCCCCGCGTTGGGCACAGGGATGCACCCATCTTGGACGGTGGAGTGAGGGATGGGGCGCCTCCGTCTCCCGCCCGCCCCCCGCCCTGCGCCTTTGAAGAGCCAGGGGCGGTACTGAGGGCTTTTTGGACTCTGAGGCCCCCAGAGGTCAAGGGAATGGGCCAGACTCCCCTGCCCCCCGAGAGGAGAGAGGCTCAGAGCTGGCCGGGTGTCCACGGAGGCCTCCTCGGCCTCCACGTCCCTCTCACCTTTCCTGATGGCGGTGGCCAGCGTCTCTTTCACCCGCAGCCTTGGGGGGTGCCTCCTGGGAGCCCCGCCCTGACGTGGAGGGAGAGGTCTGGGGCAGGCAGAGGCGGACGCAGGCCCTCCAGGCCCTCCCTCCCTGAGCTTGCGCCTCTTCGACGTCTGGGGCTGGTTGTGGAGGCCACGGTCTGAGCAGGGCACGGGGCGTGATGCTCCCGTTTGAGGGGCGATCCTGGGACGTGTCACTCAGCCACAGAGGCAGGAAGTTGGGGTTCAGCAGGGCACAGGCACGATGCTCCTGTTTGGGGTCGATCCTGGGACGTGTCCCACAGCCGAAGAGGCAGGAAGTTGGGGTTCAGCCTCGGCCTCCATGCAGAGAGCTCCCTGAGGGGGGGAGGGAGGTGCTCACAGTGCCCGGGCGGAGCTCTGTCTTCTCTCTTCTCCGCCTGGAAACCCCCTCCTGGCTGTGCTGGGACCCCCCCTCGGCTGCCGAGACTGGGGGGAACCTGCTCTGGGGACCCCGGGGAGCTGGGAGCAGAAGGGACAAGCTCTTGCTCCTTTGGCCTGAGGCTGTCCCCTCGCCCCAGCGGGTCCCCCCAACCCCTGGGAGGCAGGGACTGAGCCCCCAGCCCTGGGGACGGGAGCCTCCCGGGCTGGCACCGCAGCAGACGGCACCCCACGGGGGCCAGAGAGACTCGGGGATGGGGACATGCGAGTCTGTTCAAATGTCAGGGGACCTCCTGCCCCCCAGAAAGGCGATGCAGCTGACATGTTCCCACTGGCATGCTTCTGCCCGCCCCCCGCCAGTCCCCCTCCCACCAGCATGACTTCCTGTGTCACCTCCTCATCTGAGTTCTGGCGGCCGATCGGGAGCCGTGTCTGGGAGTGGCCACCCGCTCCTGGAAGGGCTGGCTGTTTGAACCCCCTTCCCTGCCCCTCCCGGCCGCCTCGGAGGTCCCCCCACCGGGCAGCCGGCTCCCAGCGGGGTGCAGAAACTGAGTGTCCCCCCACCCCACCCGCCCCGTCTCAGCATCTTCTCTGCTTCCTTGCAGCTCACCTTGCAGAGCGCCAAGTCCCGAGTGGCCTTCTTCGAAGAGCTCTAGCGGGGGGACCCGCCGCCCCAGGATCTACAGCCGCCACTGCCACCATCGCCGCCGCCACTGCTGCTGCTCCTGGCGCCGGGGGAGCCGGTGCCGATGGCGGGCGGGGACCCCCGAGGGAGCGCCCGCCCTCTCGTGTGCAATGGCCTTGAACTGTGGGCTGCGGAGGCTCCTCCCACGGACTGCGGTTCTCCTGACCCAAGCCTTCAAAGGTCTTCCTCGTCTAAGCGCCCGTGATTCCCAAACTTCCCGCCGCGGAGGCACCCCGGGGGTGGCGCACGGCCCAGGGCTGCCCCTGGCCCCCTGGCTGGGAGGCTGGTGTGTGTCCCCCGCACCTCCGGTGTCCAGAACACTCCTTTCCTCCCCCCGGGGAGGAGCTGCCAGCTGTGGGGTCGGGAGGCTGGAATCCCGGGTGGGAACCCGCTCCAGACACCACACCCACCGCCTCCTCCTCCTGCCTCCCCAAACCAGGGTCCTTTCCACCCCCTTCGGCCTCAGCGCCTCCCGCTGGCTGGGCCGGGGGTGGGGGGCTCCCCGGCCACGCTCTGGTCAGCACCTGGTCGCCCCGCCCTGACCAGGAGCCCCCAGGAGGCTCGGAGGCCCCCCCACACACACACACTGCTCAGCGGCCCAGGCTCTGAGCTGCACTGGCCCCCGCCTGCCAGCAGGCCGCTCCCCACCCATCCTGGTCCCTGGGCCCTTTATTTTCTACTCCCATCAGGGTCCCTGTGTGCCTCTGCCAGGGCGAGCCGGCACCCGGCCACCCACACCTGCTGGCCACGGGGCACAGACCACCCGGGGCCCGGCCTGGCTCCCTGGTGTGGGGTCACTTTCAGGCCCTTTTTTTTCTCCATCACTGGGTGCTGCTGCTGCTGAGACCCCGGGCCGGTGGGACCCTCCCAGAGGGGCGGCTGAGCAGAGCGGGGACCAGCCTTCACCAGGGCACAGGCATCTGTCCGAGGCCGGGAGAGGCCTCAGGACACTCCTGTGTCGCCTGAGACACCCAGCACCCAGCAGAGCCCGAACCCCACAATCAGGCTGACCCCACAGTGTCCCGGGCTGGCTGGCTGGCCGCCTGCCCCCAGGACGCCAGCCCCGGGTCTCACCCCGCCCTTCGGACACACCCGGTGGGATTTTGTGTCCGGACACTCGGCATGGGCCCGTCCCGGAGACGTGGGAAGAGTCCCCTGCATCTGCAGTGGGCGGTCCGGCTCTCGTGTAAGGCTCTGTCTCCTCAGGCTCGGCCCCCCTGTCCCTGTGCCCCCAGGAGTCCCCTCCCTCCTCACCTGTAAGCTCCGCCCTCCACGGTGGCGTGGGCACGGAGCAGGGTGGTGGTTCGTAAAGACATGGCCAGGCTTTTCTCACTGTCGCTCCTTAACTGCCAGGGTCTGAAGTCGGGGGGCAAGGCCCAGCTCCGCGGGCACCAGGGAGCCGGGCTGGTGTCTGAGCTGGGGCAGGAGCACCCTCTCCCCCGGGGCTGTCCTCAGGGGTGAGCTGGTGGGCGCCCCCACAGATGGCCGGGCGGCGGGGGTGGCGGCCCTCGGAAAGGCCTGGAGCTGCCGCAGAAGGAGCAGGGCGAGAGCGGGGCTGGGTTTTCAGACACGGGCGCCCGGGTCCTTTCCGAGTGCCCCCCGTCAGGGCTGGGCGCTTCCCCAGGGAGGAAGCCCCGACTCGCACGGAGAGCGGGGCCCCGGCCTGCTGAAGGCATCGCCCGCACCGCTGAGGGGTGGGGGGCGCCCTCCGTGCGGCCCCCTGGTGCGCCCCGAGGCCTCACCCCACTACAGCCACGCTCTGACCTGGGGCGTCCACTCCATTATGCTCCGCCCCGCCAGGCCCCGCCGACAACGCCCATGGCATCACGCAGCGCTCCGTCAGTGGCGTGTGCTGTGATCTGGGTGCAGGTTTCTCTCTCTCTCTCTCTCTTCCAAATGGAAACAGCAAGTCCAGGAGCTGACGACCACGGACAGGTGATGGCTGACCGGGCTGGCGCCTCATGGCCCCGTGGGGGGGGCTGGGGGGGATGAGGGAGGCTGACCTGGGGCCAGGCCGTGGCTTTCCAGGGGGGCCCCGTCCCTTTTTAAAGACGTCAAACCCCGCGTCTGCCTGCAGCGAGGGCCAGACCCCGGGACGCTGTTTTCTGTCTGGGGAGATGGTTGTAATTTAAGTGATTGTTTTAATAAAAACTCTTTAAGCTGTCACTCGTTCGTCTGGGGCTTCCTCTGTCTGCTTGCTGCTCCGGCCCAGGGAGGTGGCAAGACCGCTGGGCTCGGTGACGCTTCTTGGGTGTTTGTTGGTTTGTCTATTTGATATTTTTTTTATTGATTTCAGGGAGGAGGGGAGAGGGGGAGAGAGAGAAACATCAGGGAGGAGAGAGAACCGTGGATCGGCCGCCTCCTGCACGCCCCACACCGGGGTTGGAGCCCGCTACCCAGGCAGGTGCCTGACTGGGAATCGAACCGTGACCCCTTCTGGTTCCTAGGTTGACGCTCCACCACTCGGGCACCTTTTGGGGTTTCGAAGAAGCAGGGCCTCTGCCCTCCCTGCCTGCCAAGGGCTTCGGCTCCAGCCCCGGTCTCTGCGGTAAAGGGACCGCCTTCCCGGGGCTGACGGCAGCACCTCCACCTGGGAGCCCCCCGCTCCCTCTCCCTGGGGGGGCACCCAGAGTCCGGGAAGGGCCTGGGACCAGTCCCAGGGCCTGTGCTTCTTCCTCTCCTCCACACCCACCACCCGTCCTCAGTTCTAGACCTGGAAGCGAGGGGGTGCTGGGCGGGCCATCCCGCAGGTGCTCTGCTTCCGGGTTCCCGGTGGGGAGAGAGGGAGATGGTGCCCGCCGAGCCGCCGGGGCTGGCGCTGTCTGTGGGATGGACGAGGCCCAGCGGCTGTCACCGGGCCACACATTTGCACTTAAAGGTTGGCAGCTGCCTGCTTGCTGCAGAGCTTGGGGCTTTGTGTCTCGTTTCTCTTTTTTCTGTCATCAATAGAAGTCCTTCATCGCGACCAGAACGGCCGTAGGGTGCCCCATCCCAGGGCCACCTCAACTCCGAGATGCGGGCGGCGCGTGTGTGGTGGTCAGAGCTGCGCGGGGGACCTCGGTGCCCCCCAGCCCGGCCTCAGAGTGCAGGGCTCCTTTAAGGAAAGCCATACAGACATTTCCAGGAAGCTGAGCTCCGTGTCCGGAGTTTGCCTGTACAGTATTTGGGAAGAGCCTGTGTGCAGCTGCTGAACAGCGTTCTGTGGCTTTAAGCGCGGAGAACTCGCAGCCCATCAGGACATCTTTATCAGGTACCCGGTGGGCAGCGGCTTCCTCTCCGCGATGCAGACTGCGTCGTTCTGCGTGGCCGGCCGGCGGCAGTTTGCCTTCCTTCCTTTGCAGGCTGAGCCCGAGAGAGGCCTTCACAGGCACTGGTCGTTGGAAGGGGTCCAGACCATGTTTTTACCTGGAAAAGAAAAAATTTTTTCTAATATATTTTATTGATTTTTTTTTTTTTTACAGAGAGGAAGGGAGAGGGAGAGTCAGAAACAGTGATGAGAGAGAGAGAGTGATCAGCCGCCTCCTGCACGCCCCTCACTGGGGAGGTGCCCGCAACCAAGGTCCATGCCCCCGACTGGAACCGAACCTGGGACCCCTCAGTCTGCAGGCTGACGCTCTATCCACTGAGCCAACCCGGTTTTGTAAAAAAAAAAAAATTTAATATTTTTATTGATTTTTTACAGAGAGGAAAGGAGAAGGATAGTTAGAAACAGTGATGAGAGAGAGATTGATGAGCTGCCTCCTGCACACCCCTCACTGGGGAGGTGCCTGCAACCAAGTTCCATGCCCCCGACTGGAACCGAACCTGGGACCCCTCAGTCTGCAGGCCGACGCTCTATCCACTGAACCAACCTGGTTTTGTAAAAAAAAAAAAATTTTTTTAAAGCCAACTCACAACCCCCCCCCCAAAGATAGTAAGATGCGCCCACAGATCCTGAGGTTGGCATTCAGGAGGGTGATCATTAATATTACCTGCCATTTGGGTGTGGGGTGACTGGCTGAGGTCTGCTCTGCTTCATTTATTTATTTTTTATTTTTAAATATATTTTATTGATTTCTTTACAGAGAGGAAGGGAGAGGGATAGAGTGTTAGAAACATCGATGAGAGAGAGACATCGATCAGTTGCCTCCTGCACGCCCCCTACTGGGGATGTGCCCGCAACCAGGATACATGCCCCTGACCGGAATCGAACCTGGGACCTTTCAGTCCGAAGGCTGACGCTCTATCCACTGAGCCCAACCGGTTTCGGCTGCTTTGTTTATTTATTTAAGTTTGTTTGGACCCAAATGCTGTCGACCCAAAGGGGCCGACCGCCCTCCGTGCTTGCGACCTGGTCCCAGGGACCCCTGAGCAGCTCCCCTGACCCCCAATCAGCCCTAATCCTCTGCCTTTGGTCCTTGTCTCCCTCCTCCTCCCCGCCTCCCACCCCCACCCTCACCCCACAGCCGAGAACCGAGGACCTAGCAGCTGTTGCCAGGGCTGTCCCTCCCCAGAGGCCTCCACTTTGGAGGGTCCAGCAGGGAGCCGGCCAGGGGTGACGAGGAGCCGGCAGCAGGCAGGCCTCTGGGGGGCAAGGCGTTGGTGCGACCGTGTCCAATCCAGGTTCTGGCCAGTCGTCCGAGGCAGCGACGGCCCAGCAGCCCGCACCTTCCCTGTCTCCCGCTCAGACAGCCCTGACGGCAGGCGAGGGAGGCCCCCCCACCTTGCTCCCCGGCTCCCGCCCCTCCCGGGGCGCCCTGGCAGCCTGGCCTTGCTGCATTATGGCAGGAGCTGCGGTCTCAGTCCCGGCTCAGGGAGGAGCGGGAGGAGGGGCGGGGGGGGGGGCGGGTAGGAGTCTGGAGCTGGTTTCTAGGGAGGCAGCTGAGCCGGGCATCAGCCCACGAGGACCCCGCGCTGACTCAGAGGAACCCCACCGCGTCCTCTCCCCGTTTCCACGCGATGCCCGTCTCTCTCTGGGATGCTCGCCCCAGAATAGCTTTCCTGGCAGGCCGCCCGGGAGCCGAGGAAATCAAGACATCTCCCTGATTCCGCCGGAGCCCGGCTGGCCGTCCGCTGAGCCGCACGCTCGCTCTGTGCCACCCCTTCCCTGCAGGGCCGGGCGCTGGCTTCCCGCGGCCTCTGGGTGCTCCCTTTCTGTAAGAAGGGCTGTCAGCCATGCCTCCAGGGCCCCTCGGGGACAGTGCCAGGGTCACAGGAAGAGCAGGTGCAAAAAACACTCCGATTCCTGTGACCACAGGGGCGAGGAGAGCCAGCGGCCTCACCCTGACTTACAAGTGATAAAAGCAGGGTGCGTGGGGACACGGGAGGTCCCTTCTCTGCACCCAGCCACAGCGGAGGGGCTGGGGAGAGAGACCTGGTGCAAGGCCCGGCTCAGCCACTCGCCCCCGCCGGTGACCCCAGGCAAGTGAGCTAAGCTTGGGGCCCAGCAGTGTCTTCCTCTAACAGGGGGTCATCAGTCCTGGCCGGTGTGGCTCAGTGGATAGAGCATCGGCCTGGGGACTCTTGAAGGGTCCCGGGTTCGATTCCGGTCAAGGGCACCTGCCTGGGTGGCAGGTTCCATCCCCAGGAAGCGGGGGGCGTGCAGGAGGCCACCGATCCATGATTCTGTCATCGTGAATGTTTTTCTCTCTCTCTCTTCCTCTCCAAAACCAATTACAAATAAATAGATGACCGAAACCGGTGTGGCTCAGTGGATAGAGAGTGTTGGCCTGAGGACTTTAAAGGTTCCAGGTTCGATTCTGGTCAAGGGCATGTGCCTTGGTTGCGGGCACATTCCCCAGTAGGGGGCGTGCAGGAGGCGGCTGATCGATGCCTCTCTCTCATCGACGTGTCTGACTCTCTATCCCTCTCCCTTCCTCTCTGTAAAAAAATCAATAAAATATATTTTAAAAATAAATAAATACATGAAAATAAGAGGGGTTTTTCTAGAGCAGTGGTTCTCAACCTTCCTAAGGCCCCGACCCTTGCATACAGTTCCTCATGGGGTGGTGACCCCCAACCATGAAATGTTGCTACTGTGATGCATTGCGATGTAAATAGCTGCATTTTCTAATGGTCTTAGGCGAACCCTGTGAAAGGGTCGTTCGACCCCTAAAGGGGTCGCGACCCACAGGTTGAGAACCGCTGTTCTAGGGTGTTGTGGGGATGAATAATGCCGGGTCTGAGGAGGGTGGCTCTTTCTCGGGGTGCTTCCTGGTGCAGAGGGGAGCAGAGAGCAGAGCAGAGGTGACCCCGAGGAAGCCCTGCCTCCCAAGGACCCTGCCCACCTGTGCCCCCGCCCCGGGCCCCCTCCTGCCACCTGGGCCAAGGAGCCTAATGAGCCTGCCTCGGGCCAGCCTGTGCCGCCGTGTTTGCCCAGTGTTTGCCCAGCGCCAGCCGCCAGGCCCGGGGATGATGGATAGCCCGGGGGCGGGGCAGCCGGGGAGGAGGCTCCTGGTTGTCACATTAGCACCCGCCGCCGCCGCTGCTCCGGTCGATAATGGACTGGAGGCTCTGGCGGGAGAGGGGCTGGGAGGCCGCGCTGGCCGCTGCCCCTGGAGCCCTTCCCGGGCACCGGGGCCGGGAGAGCCGGCTGCCGGCACCAGGGAGGCACCGGCGACCTAGTTTCCTCTTCGCCACCTGAAGGAAGCCCTCCCCGGGGAGCCTTGCCCATTTCCAATATAAATAATGTAATTCCCCGCCCGCCTGCCGCCCGCCTGCCGGGGAGGAGGGGGCCGCCTTTGATCGGCGGGAATTAAGTCAGTAAACAAAAGTGGAGCAGGTGGGAGGGGGAAAAGGGGGGAGGGGAGAGGCTCCCGCTGTGCCATGGGCCCTGAGAGCGAGGACTCAGACTCCAGCAAGCAGAGGGGTCCAGTGGGACCGCCTCCCCTCAAGCCCCCCCCCCCATCTCCCTGAGGTCTCCCCACTGTATCCCCAGCGGAAGCCTGAGACATCCTGGGCCCCAGCCTACACCTGCCCACCCTCCCGATGACAACAGCCAGGGCTGCATCTGCAGGGTTTTCAGTGAAGATGGTTCTGGGATCAGCTGTAGAGAAGGGCCCTGGGCTGGAGCTGGGGTCCCCACTCCCCTGGGAGGGAGAGGTCCGGGGTCTGGCAGAGCCCCCTTCTCCCGCCCTCCCTCCCCTGGAGTTTTTTTTTTTTTTAATATATTTTATTGATTTTTTACAGAGAGGAAGGGAGAGGGATAGAGAGTTAGAAACATCGATGCGAGAGAAGCATCGATCAGCTGCCTCCTGCACGCCCCCTACTGGGGATGTGCCTGCAACCAAGGTCCATGCCCTTGACCTGAATCAAACCTGGGACCTTTCAGTCCGCAGGCCGACGCTCTATCCACTGAGCCACACCGGTTTCGGCTCCCCTGGAGTTCTCGTCTCTCCAGCTCTCCGCCTCCAGCCGTGTGGCCTTGACTAAGTCCTTTCCACTCTCTGGGCTTCAGTGCCCTCCGCTCTCAAGGGCCAGGTTGGGGGAGCGGGGGGGACTCGGAGGCCCCCACGGTCTGCGAATAGCGGGTCTCCCCGGCGCCGGCTAGCCGGTGTCACAGCCCAGGGATCCGAAAGGGGACGGACCCGGCTTGGGATCCCACCACCGGGACGGCCACAGGCACACGCTGGACCAGCACCAACCAGGTGCCCTGCCTGGACGGCCAGCTCCCCTCTGGCCCACACTGAGTCCATGGGAAGGGTGTGTGGTGGGGGGCAAAGGGGCAGGCAGCTGGCACCGCCCCTCGGGGGCTTCCCACCACTGCCTTTTCCGGAAGGTAGAGGGTGGGGTGACGGCCCGGGCTGGCGAGGCCAGGAACTGGGCCCTAAGCCCCAGGGGGACCTCCCTTTGTGGCCCGCTCCCCAGCCCTCCCCTACCTGGCCCCCCACCCCCCAGCCCCAGCGCTGAGGCGAATCTATTATAAAGTCCTTCCCATTAGCCCGCCGAGGGGAGGCGGCCCTCTTCCATCCGCACGGGGCGCATTTGCATTAACACCTGGGGAGTTCTGCTCGCCCGGAGAAGGCGCATTGCTATTCTGAGCTGCGCGCTGCGGATTCGCTGCAGCATCCTCGTCTTTTATTAATACGGCGGCTCGCTCCTCCTCCTCCTCCTCCTCTTTCCCGGGGAACGGGGTTTGGGAGGGTTAGCGGGGGCAGCCGGAGATGCCAGGGCTCCCTGCCCCGCGAAGGGAGGTCCCAGAAAGGCCGAGAAGAGGGAGCAGGGGCAGCTTCCCTGTGGGGGGAGCAATTCCCCGCAACAGGCCACCAGGCTCCACTGAGGCCTCCCCCTCAGCCAAACTCAGGGCCCCACTGTGAGGCCAGTGCATGCCTGACGCCGGGTGGAGAGGACCAGGAAGGCAGCCGTGGAGGGTGGGGGAGCGGGGGGGCCCCCTGTGAGGAGCCCCTAAGGCAGAGAAGGGCCCGGGAGGTGCAGGTCCCTCAGAGAGGCTCCCACAGGCTGGCCGGCCCCCCGAGGTCGTGATGTGGGAGCCACGGCGTTTGTTGCAGGTGGGCCAGGCTCTGTGGCTGCCCTGTGACTGTCCCCAGAGCATGGCCCGGACCCTCCGCACCAGGACTGCCTTCGGCCGCCTCCTGTCCTGTGTAGCTCGTCCATGCAACCCGGGGCGCTCACACCCGGGAAATGTTGACGTGGTGCAGGGGTGTGGGTGGGGCAGATCTCGGTTTTCAGGTCTCGGCTCTGGAGACCCAGGTTCCAGAAGGAGAGCAGGGCCCTGCCCCCAGCCCCCTGGCCCTCTGCCCACTTGCCCACTAGCCTTTCCAGAGGCCCAGCTCTTCCTATGAGTCCAGACCTGGATTGGACATGAGCCCTCTCCCTCCCTCCTTGCCTCCCTCCCTCCGGCCTCCACGGCTCAGGATCTGAGGGCACTGAGGGTCCTCAACGAGCAGTGGAACCTCCACCTCCCTGAGCCCGCACCTGCTGGTCATCATCCCAGGACCTAGGGAAGCAGCGGTGGAGGTGGAGGTGGGGGTGGAGGGATAGAGGGCAGACAGCAGAGTGCAGGCCCCATCTCTCCTGGGGGTGGGAAGCCAGGCAGAAGGAGGGAATGAGGGGGAGGAAGGGGGGGGGCTTGGCCTCTCCACCCTCATATTCCTCCCCACATGATGGACCCAGTTCCTGCCGACCGACCACAGGGTCACGGTGGGGTGAATGGGACCGCGGGTGCCAGGTTCTGAGCCGGTGCTGGGGTCACACAGCATTACGGGGAGCGTGTGCAGAGGGGGCGGCTCAGGGAGGCAGGGGTGGTGGTCAGGGCCCGTGAGCAGCTCCCCCACGGCTCTCCCTCCCACTCCTGCACCCCAGGCAGCTGGGCTCCTCTCCGGACCACCCTGAGCTCCCCCCTCCCCAGCCCCCAGCCCGCCAGCATGAAGAGAGGGGCAGGATGGAGCCATGGCAGGGGGTGGGGGGGTCCTCCTAGCACTGGGGTTCAGGCTCTTGAGGGCAGACAGCAGGCGAGGGGCCGGGCTAGCCCCCTGGGACTTGGATCGCGGGGTCTGGATGGAGGGCCTGCAGGCGGGGGCTGGCATCAGCATTCCCCGGGCATCCGGGCCTGCGGGCAGCCGGCCGAGCCTGGGTGGGTGCCAGGTGCCAGGGCTGCGCTCCCGGTGACATTTGCAGCCGGGAGGTGGCCACCCAGACGTGAAATCAGTGCCGGCCCGAGGCTGGCCCACTCCATCAGAGCCGCTCCGCTCTGCTCAGCTCCGCTCCACCACGGGGGTCAGCGCAGGCCCTGTCCGGCCCCCACAGCCTGGCTCCAGAGGGCAGGCCCCGCCCCGCACCCCGGCCCTGACCCTGTCTGCGGGGGTCGGGCCACACCAGCCCCTGAGCCGCTGCCCGGACCAGGCCTGGAGGAGAAGGGAAATACTACTAGCAAAGGCCAAGACCAGTGTGGCTCAGTGGATAGAGTGTCGGCCTGCGGACGAAAGGGTCCCAGGTTCGATTCCGGTCCAGGGCGTGTACCTTGGTGGCGGGCACCTCCCCAGGACGGGGCATGCAGGAGGCAGCTGATGGATGTTTCTCTCCCATCGATGTTTCTAGCTTCTTCCTATCCCTTTCCTTTCCTCTCTGTAAAAAATCAATAAAAATGTATTAAAAAAAAAAAAAAAGAAAAGCTGACACCGGTTTGGCTCAGTGGATAGAATGTCGGCCTGTGGACTGAAAGATCCCGGGTTCGATTCCGGTCAGGGGCATGTACCTTGCTTGCGGGCACATCTCCACTGTGGGGCCTGCAGGAGGCGGCTGATCGATGTCTCTCATTGATGTTTCTGACTTTCTATCCCTCTCCGTTCCTCTCTGTGAAAAATCAATAAAATATATATATATTTTTTAAATGTATTAAAAAAAAGAAAGAAAAAAAATACTAGTGAAGATGATGTCGGTCGGCCTGGGCACTCTCTGTCTGCCTCTGAGTCCTCAGCAGGCGCAGGAGGCCATGCTGCCTGGCACACACCAGCCCGGGTCGCGGGGGCGGCTCCCACGTGGGTCACCCCCAGGTGGCATCCTGCGGTGCCAGGAGCTCCCTCCCTGCCAGCCACCACCCCTCCCGGGTGAGGCGGGAGGAGAGGCTCCGAGAGGCCACGTGACGTCTCAGAACCAGAACGCCATCCTGCCCTACCACCTGGGCCCTCCCGCTCCTGGCGTCAGAGGAGACCCCCTCACACACACACCTCAATCCCAGCTCAGAGCAGACGGGACGGAGCCCTCCCTCACGTCACCTGGGTGGCCTGGGGGCCTCTGAGGCGGCTCTGAGCACCCCAGCTATGGGGGAGCCTGTCCAGAGGCAGAGCCAGATTCTGGGGGAGGAGGTCCCGGGGGCTGGGCTGGGTGCGTTTGGGGTGCATAAATGCTCATTCATTCGCATATGCACCCAACACTTGGGACGTTCCTCACTGAACGGATCGCTAGTTGGGCCGGGGGACCCTGATGGAGGGGAAAGAGCCAAATTCTGGGGGTTGCAGGTCTGGACTTTAGCTCTTCCCCAAGCAAGTCACCGCTCCGGCTCCAGAGTTGGAAGCTGGAAAATGGGGTCACCGGGGTCTGCCTTGGAGGAGTAAGTGAGACAGTGCACTCCCGGCGCCCAGCCCTGTGCCTGGCACCGAGCATCCCATAGTCACCCTAGAGCATCTTCCCCCCCCGGCCC
>PVJN01026269.1:0-29195 GCA_004026805.1 Lasiurus borealis
ATGTTTCTGTTTCTCTCTCCCTCTCCCTTCTCTCTGAAATCAATATATATATATATAAAATATATTATAAGAGAGGCAGCCAATCAATGATTCTCCCATCATTGATGTTTCTGTTTCTCTCTCCCTCTCTTTTCCTCTCTGAAATCAATATATATATATATATATATATATATATATATATATATATATATATATATAATAAGAGAGGCAGCCAATCAATGATTCTCTCCCATCATTGATGTTTCTGTTTCTCTCCCTCTCTCCCTTCCTCTCTGAAATAAATGCATATATTTAAAAGAGCTCCAGGGCCCGCTGGACTTTGAAAGCCCATACTGTCCACCTTGAAGCGAGGCCGCAGTCAGTCCCCGGTACTGCTGGCGGAGGCGGCCGTGGGGACAGGCCTCTCGGGGACGCTGCGTCTCCTCCGAGCTCAGGGACCTCCGTGGGGTGCAGGCCTCCAGCTGGGGCAGCCGTCTCCGCCAGCAGGTCACGGGGTCCCTGAAAGGCTGTGGCTGTCGGCGACCCCCTTAAAACCCGGGCCTGGCACTCACACGCCGCCCTGTTCCCACTCTCCCTCCCCGGGGAAGGTTAGGGTCCAGGCTAGAAAAATAAATAGATAAGGATTTCATTCCCACGTAGATGGATGATGGGTGTATACTCCCGGGAGTCGTTGTAATTAAAACAAAGAGGTTATCAATGTGAGGGGAGGATTGAAAGGGGGATTTTTAAGGGAAGCAGACGTTTCCCAGGCCATTTTTCTATCCTCAACCTGTGTCCTTCTCTCTCTGCCCTGATGCAGAGTAAACACTTTGAAATGTGTATACATAAGGCCCTGGCTGCGGTGGCTCGGGTGACGGGAGCATTGTCCCGTACACTAAAGGGTCAGGGGTTTGATTTCCAGTCATGGCATTTACCTAGGTTGCAGGTTCAGTGCCCAGTTGGGGCTAATAAGTAAGGCAGCTGAGAGATGTTTTTTTCTCACATTGATGTTTCTCTCTCTTGCTCTCTCTAAAATCAATAAAAAACATACCCTCAGGTGAGGATTAAAAATATATATGTATATGTATAATTCAATATAAAGTCAATATTTATGACTTTAGTTCAGAGGAGATAGTAGAGATCATTTTTATTCAACTTTTGCTTATTAAAAGAAAAACATTCTCAAAGTATTTATTGATTTATACTTCCTACTTATTCAAATAAGTAAATCCTTTTTATGTTCTATGTTTGATCAGGTATTTAGCCTTAAGCTTATTTATTTTTACATTGTTTATATACCCTGCTATCATTGGAGGGAACTTCGATGAATAAGATAAATAATGTAATTTAACATCTCTATATATAAAAGGCTGATCAGCTGTGTCCCTCCGACCATCTGACTGGTCACTATGACATGTACTGACCACCAAGGGGCAGATGCTCAATGCAGGAGCTGCTGTGATATGCACTGGCCATTTACAAAGAAATGGCACTGTGAACCTAGCACCGACAATGCAACTCTCGGTTTCCCCCAAGGGGAAACAGGACCCGCCACCACCCTGAGCGACAGCCCACCAAATCGCAGCCAATGCTGTCAAGACCCACCATGGTGCAAAATGCAGCCCACAGCCCAGCTCAGCCCGGACATGGTCACTGTGGGCACCAGGTGGTGACATCACATAGCAACACTCGACTTCCTCTCCCTAGCAACTAGCCTCCTTAGAGTTTTTTCAGCCCAGGGACACACCTTGCTTTAGAGCCAGGTATAAACATTTTACACTTAAACCAAATGCCTGTGATGTGTTTTTCCACGCCTCATCTAATTCGATCCTCACAGAAGTCCTAGAGTAGGCAGATAGGAGACGTGGTAGAATCCTTTTTTTTTTTTTTCATTAACCAGAAAATGGACATTTAGAAAGCTTAGAAACTTGACCCGACTGAAAAGAAGTAAGAAATGCTGCACCTTGAAAATGACTTCAGAGTTTCTCACTGCACAGAATATAGTCAGACACTACTGCAGTTAAATATTTTACCCTTTGTTCTCCCTGCGTGATCTACAATAATAACCTGCTTCATGTTGATATTTGCTGCTGCGTTGCTGACAGTTACCTGAAAGAGAAGTTGGGGTCCTCCACTGGGCTGGAAAAGTTTAGCAGCATCAGAAAGCAGTTCTAATTAAGCAAGTTTATTCTATGTCTATAAAAGGCTAAATTGACTCATGCATGTGTGATACATGTAAAGCTCCCTCTGGCGCCAATCCCATGTGTGTGTTTCAATCTGTCATTGTTGGGCGTGAATTTGTTTGACACTTCTATTATAGAGAAAGAGCGAATAGCAATATTAAAATATTCCTCCTAATTAATTACCTTTTAATGTGCATGAATCCGTGCACCAGATCACTAGTAAATATGTATATGTATATGTATATGTATGTGTATATGTATATGTGTATAGATACATACACATATACTAGGTGTACCAGTTAATAATGGCAGATTTTGTAATAAAAAAAAACACCATGATAATTTCAAGAGAAACATCAGAAGTGATTTACTCAAAGTACTGTCCATCTCTAGCTACACATTTACCCTGTCTTTCAGGTAATTTGTGGATACTATTCTAATAGAACTTTTCTTGTTTTGAGGCAAACCTTTCAGAAAGTGTGTGTGTCATTGATCAGAACAAATGTTAATCTGAAGGAGCAAAGTCTGGTGAATATGGTGGGTGGGCTAATACTTCCCAGGCAAGATCTTTTAACGAGTCTTTAACTGGTTTTGAAGTGTGTGATGGTGCATCATCAGGAAGGAAAATCACTTTGCCATATCTTCTGGCCAATTCTGGTCATCTCACATTTAAAGTGTGGTTCAAATTGATTATTTGTTGTCCATAGTGATCATTATTAGTGGTTTCACCTGGTTGTAGAAGCTCACAATACACCACACCTTCCTGATCCCACCAAACGCAGAGCATTGTCTTCTTTCTGAAGCAATTAGGCCTTGCAGCCGATGTTGATGTTTGACCTGGATCAACCCATGATTTTGTGCATTTGGGATTCTCAAAATATATCCACTTTTCATTGCCAGTCATAATTTGATGCAAAAAAGACTTTCTTTTGTGCCATATTACTGATGACTTTTCGATTTTCCATTTGTCTTTCATTCAGTTGATGTGGCACCCATTTCCCTTCCTTTAAAATCTTTACTATTGCTTGTAAATGACCGAAAATTGTTTGCTGAGCAATGTTTAATCTTTCTGCAAGTTGTTTTTGAGTTTGACACATATCTTCATCCAATAACGCTTATAATTGTTGATCTTCAAATTTTTTCAGTTGACTTGGATGTTTTTTGTCTTTTACATAGAAATCATCACTTTTAAAGCATTTAAACCAGTGTTCACAATATCTTGAGATGGATTATGCTCACCATAAGTTTCCCAAAGTATTTTAGCAGCACTGTTCTTCAAAATAATGTAATGAATTAAAATTTGCCACGAATGTTCTTGTTTTGGCACAAAATTCGACATTTTTAAGTGTAAAAATATCTATGCTGTTAACACCTTCAGCAAATTTGACATAGGAAGTTTTGAAGCTTGTCAATAAAACAGCATACATATCAAATCGTACATATATCAACATATGTATAACTCCATTGATTAAAAAAATCCACAGTATTAACTGTTATACCTTGTATATGTTTACTTTGATTCCTTTTTTTAAAGTATATTTTTATTGATTTCAGAGAGGAAGGGAGAGGGAGGAAGAGATATAGAAACATCAGTGATAAAGGAGAATCATTGATTGGCTACCTCCTGCATACTCCCTACTGGGGACTAAGCCCATAACCCAAATATGTGCCCTGATCTGGAATCAAACCTCCTGTGATATTACATGTCAGCAATAGAAAGCTAGAATGGTTAAATTAATATCAGACATTATAGACACCAAGACACTAAGAATTACTAGAGACGAGGAGGCAAATTATTTAATTAAAAGGTGGTTTCTTTAGGAAAACATATAATCATAAGTGTGTTTTTTACCTAATAACAAAGCCTCAAAACCATGAACTATCAGGAGGAGCTAAAGGAAGAAATAAATGTATTCATACTTACAGCTAGATGTTTTTACATCTCTCCTTAGTAAATGACATACTTTAAAAAAAATCAAGAATACAAAGAGGGTGGGGACTAGTAAAGGGTAGCAGGGGCCAAATATAAGGTGATGGAAGATGATCTAAATTTGAGTGGCGGGCACACAATATACTATGTAGATGTGGTGTCACAGAAATGTACACTGGGAACCTATATAATATCATTAACCAATGTCACCCCAAACAGTAAAAAAAAAAAAAAGAAGAAGAAATCTGCACAATAATATCAACCAATGTAGCACAGCTCCTGTTGGTAAAACATCACAACCCTAAATGCAGAACACACTTTCTTCTCTAGTACAAGTGTCATAACTGAAACACGTGGCAGACCTTTAGAGAAGTTGCAATACAGGGTGAAGGTTTCATGTCTTACCCAGTTCACCTATGAACCAAATCTATACCAATGTCAATAGGAAGCCATAATATCCTTAAGCATGTGGCCAGTTTTCTAGTGTGTGTGTGTGTGTGTGTGTGTGTGTACTAGAGGTCCGGTGCACGAAATTCATGCAAGTGCAGGCCTTCCTTCCCCAGTGACCGGCACCGGCTCCCTCTGCACCCGGGACCCAGGCTCCCCTTGGGCAGCCAGCAGGCACCTGGGACCCATACTTCCCTCGAAGCCCTGGTTTTGTCCGGAAGGGTGTCCGGAAGGGTGTCCGGAAGGACCTCCAGTATCATGAGCATATTTCACTTTTGTTAGTGTAGATGGAAAAGACTCATCTCTCAAGTATATAAAGATTTCAAGTCAATAATAAAATGACGAATCACCCAATAAAAACGGACAAAAGACTAACCCAGGTGTCAGTAAGTGGAGGCTCGCCGGCCAGATGTTGTACGTTGTGTGCGGCCTGGTTTTGTATCGCACACACAAAGGAAGATGTTCCCACTTTAAAAATTAACAGAAATCAAACGTGACTTTCCTAATGGTAATTTCCTCTGACTTTTAGAATGATGGCAAACCTTGTGTCTGTTCTGAAATTTCCCACAGATGCTGTACGTCACACAATAACAAGTCCTGCTCTGTGGTGTGTGTTTTTTATAATTCGTTCATGTCGCATTATCATTTTAACGACACGCATGGAGACGTCAGATGTTGTACGAACATGTTTTTGTGGCTGTTATTCCAGCCCATCCTGTCTTCAAACTGCATCTGTGTGCTGGGAATTGTGTGTTCCCACTGCAGCAGAAGGAATGTTCCTTAGAGCGCCGGGAATATTGTCAATGTTACTCAGCTGACATCCACTTTTGCATCACCTTTTTTTCATTTTGTGATCAAATAACACTGGCAAGAGCAGAAATCATATTGCCGAAGCCCACGGATGGTGGCCAAACCCTATGACTGGCTTGTTATTCCCTCAGACACGGTTTCTGAAAAGCACACATCCCAGCGGCCACCAGCACAGCCCTTTCTCTGTGGCTCCGGATGCTCTAGGGAAGGGGAGGAAATCCAGGAGCCGCAGACAGCGCTCCATCAGAACCAGCTCCGTGGCTAGAGCGTCGGCCTGTGGACTGACGGGTCCCAGGTTCAATTCCGGTCAAGGGCCTGTATCCTGGTTGCGGGCACATCCCCAGTGGAGGGCGTGCAGGAAGCGGCTGATCGATGTCTCTCTCTCCCATCAATGTTTCTGACTCTCTATCCCTCTCCCTTCCTCTCTGTAAAAAATCAGTACAAATAAATTTACAAAAAAAGAAGAAATAATGCATTCAGAGAGGGCGCTACCTTATGCACCCAGTGGCCCTGGGAGAGGGGCACCTGGACAGATGGACATTCCATGACAGTAGGACATCTGCCCGTGGCTTCCAGCTGCGGGGGTACCGGGCCGCCCAGGAAATAAATAAATACCTGTGGCCAGGGACGCATTCCCCGGTGGTGACGCGGGCCGGGGGCAGGCGGGCGGGCCATAAAGCCTTATCTGCCGCTTTCACTGTTATTGCTGGACCCACGGCGGCCTCCGGGGCCTCTGCTATCTCCCCATCTGCCCCATAAAAGTGCGACTTGATTTGCTGAGCCTGAGAACGGACCCATAAAAGGCGAAGCGAGACGGCAGATCAGATCGCCGACGCCGAGATCAAAGGTGCTCCGTGCCCTGGGACAGAGCCCACATCAAACGTGGGCTCGCAGACACACGGTACATATTTGCAGAGCGGGGTGGCCCGTGCTCCACACCGCCGTTCACTCATTCACCTGCAGCCGCCACCTCGCCGTGTCCTGCTGAGCCGAAACGGTTCACCCAGGACCGGCGACTGTTTAAAGACGCAATGCCAGCGCGTTGTATAGGAGCTGGGGGTGGGGGGCGGGAGGTGGAAGGCTATGTGTCTGGATGACCCCCCTAAAACAGTGGTTCTCAACCTTCCTAAGGTCTCGACCCTTTAAGACAGCTCCTCATGTGGCGGTGACCCCCAACCATACAATGATTTCCGTGGCTACTTCATCACTGTCATCTTGCTACTGTTATGAACTGTAATGTAAATATCTGATAGGCAGGATGTATTTTCGTGGTTACAAATTGAACATCATTAAAGCATAGGGATTCATCACAAAAACAATGTCATTATATATTGTGAAATATTTATTTCTAATTACAAATAAATGAAATTTTTTGTCTTGAATCGTGGTGTAGCATGGGTAACAGTCTTCATAGGACAACAGTAAACTACATGACTACACTTTGCTACCCCGAGGAGCAGTGTGTTGGTTCCTAAAACCATGGGAAATAGGTGTTTTCCGATAGTCTTAGGCGACCCCTGTGAAAGGGTTGTTCAACCCCCCAAGGGGTCGAGACCCACAGGTTGAGAACTGCTGCTCTAGAACAAAAGCTGCAAGACAACCCCTAACTTTTCCAGTTAAAATATAGAGTTTGGGATATACTCACCCTAGAAGATGACACCGGGCGTATAAGACGACCCCCGACTTTTCAGAAGATTTTCCTGGGTTAAAAGTCGTCTTATACGCCGGAAAATACAGTGATTATTAAAAATAGAAGGACTTGATTTTTATTTAGTTCTTTTAAAGAAAGCCTATCTCACATCCTTGCCAAATGGTTTTAGTGATTTGTACCATATACTTTGAGTTGCTAAGGCATTGCGTTCTGAGCTCAGCTGAAGACTCATTGTCTCAATAAGATGGATGCACTCACCCACCGAGAAGGAGATCCAACTTAAGAGAAGGGCGCACAGCACCAGGGGGAGGACACGCTCAGGTGGATCTTTTCTCTCTGCGTGAGCCAGTGTGTGTGGCTGGTCCTGGGACAGACCGGCAAGCAGTGGCCACGGGGCCCAATGGTTAGCGTTTCACACCCAACTTCAGAGTCCGCGTCACGGCTGAGAGAGCGCGTGCAAAGTTAAGGCTTGTTAGCTGCGTGTTCATGGTTTCTTTTAAATCTTAAACTCTTCCCTAAAAGCAGACTCTGAATTTATATAACCAAAACCCCTTCCTTCCTCAGTCACATCGGTAACATTTTCTCTTTGTCTGTAATTATAACTTGTCTCATTTATTGCCCTTAAAAAAGTGGATTTGGTAATATAATTAATTTCTCTCCTTGTATGCTTACTTTAATAACATTGATTTTGTCTATTCGGTATTTGGAGATAAAAAAAACTATAACTAAATGTGTGTCATTTTATCGTCATGTATTAGTCATTTTATCGTCATGTATTACTTTATGATAAAAACAACTCGGTCAGTTAGAGATGCCAGTGCTTTCCTCCCACTAATGACCGGCCGGGGCGCGATGAGTGTCTTTCCTGGCCCGGCAGTCAGGCATTTGGAGGGCATTCGAGGTGGTCACCCCGAGGTGATTGCAAGAGGGAGCGTCTCACAAAGGGACTGATTGTGGCGGACGCAGGGGCAGGGAGAAATGCAATATGCAAAGGGCACCAGCCAGGGCTCTGCGAGAGAAATCAGAGTTCAATTCTGCTTTTGACTCCCTGCACCTTCATCACAAACGAGGCATGCCGAGCGATTCTTAAAACCCCCTCCCGTTTAGTACTGAATTAAAAAAATAATAATGATAACATCGATTTACATGATAATAGTTAAATAGACAGGTACGTTAACTCGGGAAGAAAAATATCTTTGCTTTAATTTTCTGCATGTTTTATGACGTAAGCTGGATTTTTATCACACTTTCTCCTTTGTGATCTATTCTTTGTGACATGTGAGTTTTAAGTGTGATGTTCCAGAATATGGAGTAAAATATTTCATCATTACTTCCTCTGGAAACTTACACTCCTACCCCTGAAAGGAGACTTCACTATACCCCCCCACCCCACTGAATAATAGGTTAATTTAGGGTGCCACTATCGGATCTAAAATCGAAGGGCTCATATTTAAAATCATATTTTAAAAAATTTACTATTTAATGGATAAGCTATACATGAGGACACATCACTGACATGTCCATCCTCACTCATTCCTCCCAGCACTGAGAGGAGCGAGGATCCACAGAGCACTGAAAAGCATAGCTTTGTGTCCGTAGGTAACTGAGTGACAGGATCAAAGAGGGAAAATTAAAAACTAACGTGCTGCATTTTTAAAATTTAGGCTGACGAGGAGCAATGTTTCCAGGTCGCAAGACAGGATGATGGCCAGGAACATTAATAATTTCTTTTCACGTGGACTAGCTGATTTATATTTATCATAAATCCATCCATTTCAATGTTGTCTTATTCACAATTAGCTAAAGAGGACATTCTACCATATTTTATTCCTTCACCTCTGCTTACTGGGTCAAAACAAGACATTGAATCAAAATTTCTAGGAAAAACTTCCTACTCCAATTTTAAAGGCATATCCATCCATATTTGGTGGGCAATTCCTCACACAAAAGTCATGAAGAAATGTCAAATAACTAACGTTTATTAATCTTAATTACTTTGTGAATTAACATCTCATAATTTTTATAAGTAAGCTCTTTTTTAACGAACATGCTCTTTATCTTAAATTATGTCAGGTAATTAACATGTATTCATTTTTATTAATTTATAACATTAACATTGATTAATTTTTCATATTTTAGTAAGTAAACTCTCCTTTAATGACCAGGCTATTTATCTTACATTATGACGAACTCCTTTTTGCTTTTTAAAAAAAAAAAAACACGCATAGAAAAATTTTAAAAAAAAGCGTGGACATACTAATTTAGCATGTCTTGCTTTAGAGTAAATATTGACTTAGTCTGCCATTATGACCACTTCAGACACTGGGTGGAGCGGATCCTGACACAATGGGCTCATTCCCGCGTGTGTTTTATTCTCTAATCGCCCCTAAGTGTTTAGTTTTCAGAATTATGAGGATTAAGAACTTAGGGCTTAAGTCTGCGGGTTAAAAAGAGGAGCCCCGGATAAAGCAAACATCCCGGGAATGCGCAGGGGAGCTGGGGAGGGGACGTCTGGGCCGGGATCTGGGCTCCGGGGCACTGGCTGGGAGGCAGGGAGGCCCCCGTCCTTTCAGGCCGAGCCCAAACCGGGTCTGGGGGCCGGGGCTTAACGACGGCGCCCACCCACAGCCGTCTGCCTCCGCTGCGCCGCCAGCACGCCGCTCCTCCGCCTGCTGGGCCCGGGGACGTGGGACCCGGCGAGCAGGTGGGAGCAGGTGTCACACCGGCAGGAAAACACTCGTCCTTGTTTGGCTTTGCTGTTGTTTTTAGTTTTTTTTTAAGCAAAATGTTCCTTGGATTGTTATTGTTGTTGTTGTTTTTTACAACCAGACAGTTGGTTTCTTGGAGGGAAAAAGTAAGAATTTTTTAAAAGCCTTTTGATTGCATGATGAAGATTGAAATAACGATCACTAACAATTAATTTTAAAATTACATATTGGAACATTATCTTGAATGAGCCATATATGGACAGAGAAAGTGAAAAAATAATGTGGTGCTGAAACCAGTTTGGCTCAGTGGATAGGGCTTCGGCCTGCGGACTGAAGAAGGGTCCTGGGTTCGATTCCAGTCAAGGGCATGTATCCTGTTTGCAGGCACGTCCCCAGTGGGGGGCATGCAGGAGGCGGCTGATCGATGTCTCTCTCTCATTGATATTTCTGACTCTCTCTCCCTTCCTCTCTGTAAAAAATCAATAAAATATATTTTAAAAAATAATAAAATAATGTGGTACCTAGTCAAATGAAATCTGAACAAAACAAATATTTACAAAGCCAAGTTCTCCTACGTGATCCACAGATGTCGCCATGCGGAAGGAGACTCATGGCTGCCCGTGTTAAGTGCATACCAAGTGTGATATTTGACAAATGTAGAAAACGAGTGATCGAATTAGGAGTGACAGCTAGTGACTGGACTGTTCGAGCAGGAAACGCCATGAGAAATTCTCTTCGTTAAAGGTGTGTGGTTTGATATCTGCAGGAAGAGTCATTCAGAACCTGTCCTATATAAGAAAAGCATAAAATGCAAACTGACCAAGTGGTAGAACAACCTGTCGGCGGTGTCAGGGCCAGCGAGCAGGCGGCACCAGACCGGCCAAGGCGTGTGCCAGCGGCAGAGGAAGGGGACGGCAATTGGGGGGTGGCAGCAAACAGCGGTGGCCGAGGAGTGATCGGGGGCAGGGCTGGCGCTCGCAGACTGGGGATGAAGAGGAAGAGGCCTAAGTTGTTAGTCAGACATCCCCTGAGGGCTCCCAGACTGCGAGAGGGTGCAGGCTGGGCTAAGGGACCCCCCTACCCCGAGCGCACAAAATTTTGTCCATTGGGCCTCTACTTTATGCTAATAAAAGGGTGATATGCTAATTAGAACAGACATCTTCCGGACAAAGCCATGGTGGTGGGGGCTGAGGCAGAAGTGGTTAGGGGTGATCAGGCTGGCAGGGGAGGGCAGTTAGAGTTGATTAGGTTGTCAGGGAAGATTAGTTAGGGTGACCAGGCCAGCAGGGAAGATTAGTTAGGGTGACCAGGCCAGCAGGGGAGGCAGTTAGGGGCATCAGGCAGGCAGAGTGCTTAGGGGCCATCAGGCAGGTAGGCAGGTGAGCGGTGAGGAGCCAGCGGTCCCAGGTTGCAAGAGGGACGTTCGACTGCCAGTTCAGGCCCCATTCCCAGTTGAACATCCCCCGAGGGGGCCCCAGATTGGAGAGGGTACTGGCCAGGCTGAGGGACACACCCCTCCACGCACCGTTTCATGCACGGGGCCTCGAGTTAGTTATAAAGATTCCGATCTCACCGTTCTGGGTGATTTCACACCAGAACAAGAGACCTCCACAGTTGCTAGCTATTATTTAGGACATGTACAACACGTGCCTTGTGAGATCTTAACTAACATGTGTCCTCCCTATGTTACTTACCCTGCTGATTGCATGTAAAGGATAAACTTTATCCCAGCTTGAAACTGCTGCTACAGCAAACGCCGAAGGAGGCAGGCGATGGAGGCTGCCTGGTTCCCTTAGCCAGGCAGCCCCTTAGCCGTCTCTTCCCCAGCAAGCAGTCGTGTGGGAGTCATCCGTTCATCCGTCGCTCAGGGTCTGCTGGGCAGCCCTGCAACCTGGCCCGATGAGACCCAGTGATGGTCTGCGTGACAATAAAGTGCTTTATTAGTGGGTTTCTGTGGGCAGGGGGTCAGGAGATATTAGAAGGAGCGGTGGGCGGTCAGCATGGGCAGATACGACCGGTAGAAGGTTCCACCCCCACAACTCATGCTCCTGCATTAACCTCAGTGAATTGGGGGTGGGGGTGGGGGGACTGGGCTCAGCTATGCCAGTGTCCTGGTACGCTGGAACAGGAGACAGGTACTTGGCTAGGGCTGCTGTCCAAACACCATGGACGGAGGGGTTACACAGCGGACACATCCTCCCTCAGTTCCACAGGCTGGAAAGCTGAGCACAGGTGTCGGCAAGGCTGGTTTCTCCCAGGGCCTTCCTCCTTGGCTGGTCTTTCCCCCAAACGCCTCTCCTCATGAGGAACCATCATCCTGAGCCAGTCCCCCCTCGCCCCCATCTGACCTCATTGCACCCTCGTCATCGAGTCGAAGGCTCAAACCGCAAACACATCTCATTCCCAGGCCCTGGAGGTGAGGGTTTCAGAATGTGAATTTGGGTCCGGGGTTTATCATTCAGCCCATAACAGAGAGTGAGAGAAAGATCTCTCTAGAGCAGTGGTTCTCAACCTTCCTAATGCCGCGACCCTCATGTGGTGGTGACCCCCAGCCATAAAATCTTTTCCGTTGCTACTTCATCACTGTCATTTTGCTACTGCGATGAACTGTAATGTAAATATCTGATAGGCAGGATGTATTTTCATTGTTACAAATGGAACATAATTAAAGTATAGTGATAATCACAATTAGATATTGTGAAATATTTATTTCTAATTATAAATGAAATTTTGTCTTGAATCATGGTATAGCATGGGTAACAGTCTTCATATAACAAACAGTAAACAACATGGCTACACGTTGCTACACCGAGGAGCAGTGTGTTGTTTCCTAAGACCATGTTTTCCGATGGTCTTAGGCGACCCCTGTGAAAGGGGTCGTGACCCACAGGTTGAGAACCGCTGCTCTAGATTTTTCTCTTATATCGTTTTCTTTTTTATTTTTTTTAACATATTTTATTGATTTTTTACAGAGAGGAAGGGAGAAGGATAGAGAGTTAGAAACATCAACGGGAGACATCGATCAGCTGCCTCCTGAAGGCCCCCGACTGGGGATGTACCCACAACCAAGATACATGTCCTTGACCAGAATCGAACCTGGGACCTTTCAGTCCACAGGCCGACGACGCTCTATCCACTGAGCCAAACTGGTTTCGGCTCTGATATCACTTTCAAATGTCCTAAAGAAATATTCCTCTGGTCTCGAGCCTTTTATCGTTGTCTTCCATATAAAGTAATAAGGCACTCCACACCAATCTAACCAAAACTACATGTCATTCCCCTCTTACTCAGTTATTTGGGCGGCTATGAGGTAATGTGGCTCCGAGGGGTGATGTGGTACCCCGCAGTGAAGAAGACAATTATCCCATCTTCACCTGGAGCCACCTAATCCCCTTACCGGGGCCAGGTAGATTGGCGACATATGGGAGTGCACGTGAATCAAGTGAGAAAATCAATGCAATTCCGGTTTTCGTCCCGAGTGTGCCTCTGACGATTAATGTTTCAGAAATATATGATTTGCTTTTCTTCAGTTCACGCTTGTCTTTGTTCCTGCATAATGTGTACGCATAAAAGGATAAGAGTGTAGCTATTTTGCTAAGTCGTGTGTCCGAGTGTGTACCACAGGTACAAAATGTTCCCTTTTTCTCCTGTTGTTTCAACGCTACTTAATGACTAAAAACTGAATACCGAGGACAATCATGAGCACTTAAGGCCCAATTCATAAAAAAAATGATGCAAGCCATTTATGCACAAATGTTGCTACTTTCATATGGAAACAAGGTACATACAGAATTCTCCTTTGTGATTCATAAACCCTCTTTACGGTAATTTTATTGCTCAGTTTTGAACCTCAGGAGAGCAAAACTCCAAAAGGGAGAAGTTGGAAAGAAAATGGACTGATATACTAGGGTTCTATTTACATAAAAAAACAACACAGCACATTTTGGGCAACATTCATTAATTAAGCATGAGAGACAGTGGTATGTGGACTGTCTAGTCAGTAGCCACTTGACCCACTTTAGTCAAGAATATAAAATATCCTTGGATATATCAAGAATATAACATAGCCAAAACCGGTTTGGCCCAGTGGATAGAGCATCGGCCTACGGACTGAAAGGTCTCAGGTTCAATTCTGGTCTAGGGCATATATATTGGTTGTGGGCACATCCCTAGGAGGGGGCGTGCAGGAGGCAGTTGATCGATGTTTCTAACTCTCTATCCCTCTCCCTTCCTCTCTGTAAAAAAACAATAAAAATATATTTAATAAAAAAGAATATAACATAAAAACTTTGAAAAACACAGCTCTCTAGATACATAAGTATATATCTGTCTACATCTATGCCTCTATCTCTACCTCTGTGTCTATATCAACTATATATCTATATATCTCTACATATCTATATCTATATATCTATATCAACTATATATCTATATCTATATCTATATATCTCTACATATCTATATATATCTATATCAACTATATATCTATATCTATATATTTCTACATATCTATATCTTTACCTATATCTATATATCTATATCTGCATCTATATCTATATATGTATCTATATCTCTATATATGTGTGTGTATGTGTGTGTGTGTGTGTGTGTGTGTGTCCTCTCTCAAACAGGCCCAGAACCTTGATAATTCTGCATTAATTTGTGCATAAATGGTTTGCATCATTTTTTTTATGAATTGGGCCTTATGTGCTCATATACACATATACACATATCTTCAGGATATGTGAGGATACAGTGGTGGGATAAATACTCAATTCCACGACCAGTCTTCTTGTCTGCCCTGCAAAGTTAGAAGCAGAAAAAGGAGCCCCCGTAACTGGCTCAGCGTCTGTCTGTCCAGCGATAAAGGTCCCCGAGTCTGCTGGTGGCGTCCCGTGTGCGCCGGCAGCCGGGGCAGGGAGGTCCGTCCTTGCGCGAATCTCCAGTGAGGCGTCAGGCCGCCGGCGATACCATCGCACTCAGCACGCCGAGAGCCAGGCTGGCACTGCCCACACTCCTCCTCTGGGCCAAGCCCGGCTTTACCCGGCGGAAGTGAAGCAGATCTGTCCGAGCTAAGAGGCGTGGTATCGTTTTCATCCTTTCAGCGCAGTCACCGGAGCTGAGAGGAGCCGTGAGCGGTGCCCCAGCCCACTCAGCAGGTGGCTCGCCGGACTGACACCGGTTCCCACGATGGTCTTCCTTCGAACACCCAGGTCTGAGCCACCGTGTCACGTGGCTCTGCTGGAAAGAAAAAATCACCTTCGGAAAGGTCTTTGGATTTTGTGCTTATTCCTTTCTACGAGGGCCTTGCTTCTTCAGAACTGATAAGAGTCGTGTGTAATAAGACGGGTGCGCTATCGCTGTGCCTGTGGCCCATTAGTGCCAGGATCTGTTAGCAGTTACATGATGGGTCTTTCCTTACTCTGATTATTTCCCTTGCATTGGTGCTAAAAAAAAGTTCTTACCTCTTCACAGTTTCTTAAGTGTTAGTTAGGCAGTTACATGATGGATCTTTCCTTATTCTAATTATTTCCCTTGTATTTGTGCTAAAAAAAGTTCTTAACCTCTTCACAGTTTCTGAAGTGTTAATGCACATTTACACATTTTGGGATTTTTCATTCAATTACTTTCTGTGAAATTTGCCTATGTAGTAAAAGTAGATATTTAGCTGAAACCGGTTTGGCTCAGTGGATAGAGCATTGGCCTGCAGACCGAAGGGTCCTAGGTTTGATTCCGGTCAAGGGCATGTACCTTGGTTGTGGGCACATCCCTAGTAGGGAACGTGCAGGAGGCTGCTAATCCATGTCTCTCTCTCATCCATGTTTCTAACTCTCTATCCCTCTTCCTTCTTCTCTGTGAAAAATCAATAAAAAATATTTTTTTTAAAAAAGTAGATATTTAACTAGATTTTTTTCCCAAATTGTCAAAGTTTCCCAGCTTTTCATTGCATGGCATTCTAAAGAGTTTTCGGAGCCGTTTGCGCTGAAGGGTCTGTTCCCCCCACCACCACCAAAGGTCCCACCTCCCCGGCAGCCTGTCCAGGGGTGCTGTCTTCTTCTCAACCCTCTCAGCTGCGACAGCCTCCTTCACCTCAGGACTGCGTTCAGGTCCTCCTCCTCCTCGCCCCTGGAAGGTTCAGCCTGAACCTCATGTCAGCGGTCTGCTTTACCCAGAATCCTCTCTTTTGAAAACACCCACAGAGTTCTGAGTCCCGACAGCTCCTTGCTTAAAGGTTTAACACTCGCCTTCCTTTCGTTCTCTCCCACGGTCCTCTGTCTGTGATGATTCTTGCAGGTTCTAGAGTTTGTGTGGATGATGCTTCTTCTTTTTTTTTTTTTAATATATTTTATTGATTTTTTTACAGAGAGGAGAGGAGAGGCATAGAGAGCCAGAAACATCAATGTGAGAAAGACATCGATCAGCCGCCTCCTGCACACCCTCTACTGGGGATGTGCCTGCCACCAAGGTACATGCCCTTGACCAGAATCGAACCTGGAACCTTTCTGTTCCCAGGCCGACACTCTACCCACTGAGCCACACCGGTTTCAGCTGGATGATGCTTCCAATACCACGGCCTTGCAGGTCCTGGATCTCTCTTTGTTCATCAGTTCTGTCCTTGCCTGCTTTAACCACTTATTCCCAAGATCCTCCTCTGAAACGTGTCGGCCATCATTGCAATCCCTCTAGAGCAGTGGTTCTCACCTTCCTAAGGCCGTGACCCTTGCATACAGCTCCTCATGGGGTGGGGACCCCCAACCATGAAATGTTGCTCCTGTGATGCATCGTGATGTAAATATCTGCATTTTCCGATGGTCTTAGGCGACCCCTGGGAAAGGGTCATTGATCCCCAAAGGGGTTGCGACCCACAGGTTGAGAACCGCTGCTCTAGAATCTCAGTGTGAAGGCTCCTCTCCTGCCACTGTCCGCAACTCTTTACAACTCCTGCCTCCAATCATTTTATCTCCAAAACCACGCCCACGCCACTGAGACCCGCCATCCGCTGCTCCCACTGCCCCCCGTTTCTTCCGCGTCTCAGCTTCCCGTGACCCCGTCTAAATGGCACGTGCCCTCGTTAGAATCGCTTTCTTGCCCTCCTCCTCAACTCTTCCCTGTTTTTTTTTTCTTTTCCTTTTTGTCTTTCCACTGAGCTCAACCGCCGTCTGGTACCCTGTTCATCCACTCGCACGCGTGACTGTGTCTGAAGGCAGGCACTGCACAGACATGCCGATGAGTCTTATGTTAAATTCATGACAGCTCAGCATAAGTGGCCGGCGTGCTGCTGGGAAATCAATATTTGCCGGTCGCTTCCCTCTCCCGAGCGCTTACCCCGTCATTTCTGCTCTTCCTCCTTAACTCCCCAAACACCTCATCCCTCGTTCGCATGCTCCGCTCCGTGCCTTGTTCCTCGGCTCCCTTGGAAAACGGGGGGTGATGGGAGTGAATGTTTATGTGCTTCCACTTCTATCGACTCGCTCGCACCTGCACCTGCTTTTCTAGTATCAAGGATGGATTGCCCCTGAGCCTCGCGAAGGCCAAACTTGCCCCTCAATCGCATCCCTTCTACCTTCTCTGGGCCTGGCCATGGAACGTCGCCTCTTTCTTTCATAATCATTTTCCCCTTTTACGGACACATGTCTCACAAACCTGCAGAGTAGCTGCTATTTATTTCAGACTGAAAGCCAAGGCCCCCCAAGTGCCATCGCATGACCACTTCCTCCAGTGACTGCCTGTTTGGGTCTTCCCTTCACAGCACGCATTCTCTTTAAAAAGTCTGCTTTCAGGCCGAAACCGGTGTGGCTCAGTGGATAGAGCGTCGGCCTGAGGACTGAAGGGTCCCGGGTTCGATGCTGATTAAGAGCATGTGCCTGGGATGTGGGCATATCCCCAGTAGGGGGTGTGCAGGAGGCAGCTGATCGATGTCTCTCTCTCATCGATGTTTCTAACTCTCGGTCCCTCTCCCTTCCTCTCTGTAAAAAAAATCAGTAAGATATATTTAAAATAAATACATACATAAAAATAAATAAATAAGAATTCTATATTCACGACCTTTAATTTCTCCACAGCTCTTCTCTCTCCAACCGGGTGCATTTCACAGCTTCTCTCCCGGGCACAAATGGTCAGTGCACCGCTGAGTCCGAGGGCGGGCTTGGTCCTTACCTCCCTTGGTGGCAGCAGCACGGAGGCAGCCGCCCGCCCGGGGCCCGCTCCCCGTGGATGCTCCCCCCGTGGATGCTCCCCCCGTGGGTGCTCGATTGGGCCTCTGGGGGCCCCAGGGCCATGTCTTCCTCCTCTTCTCTCCCTTTGAACATGAAGGTCTCGGTCCATTGGTTCTCTTTTCCTTCTCGCAATCCAGCTTTAGATGCCGCCTCTACGCGGACGCATTACCAATCCAGTTCCCAGTCTGCATCTGTCCCTGTGACGCCCCGTCTGGTTATGTAAATATCTAGCCACCATCAGGGTATCTCCAGGTGTATATGAGGGTACCTCAAATTTACAGAATGGGGCATTACCTTCCCATCACCTCCATACACTCCCTCCATCTTCTTCCCTTGTGACTGGGAGCCAGCCCCTGATCTGAGTATTTAAAATCATTCCCAACTGCAATCTCCCAGCAACTCTAAAGATAAGTGTGGGTGTGCACCACTTACAGAGGACACCACGGAGCTTGAAGAGATAAGTAACTTGCTCACTAACATGCTGGTGATGGGGCTGGAAGTACAGCTGCTGGCAGCCACCTCCCGAGGTGGGGAGCTTAACCACAGCCTGGGTTGTGGTCTCCGGGGCTGGGAACCCTCCTTTATCACCCCGACCCTTAACCACAACTACACCCACAACTACAGCCAGCTCTCAGCCGGTCCTGCCAGCTCTCTGCTGAGTGTCTGCATGCTCCTAGCATCTGACTGCTTCCTCCACGCTTCCTCTGGCACTGGGGACAGGAGAACACACACACACACATACACACACACACTACATATATGTGTGTGTATATATATATATATATATATATATATATATATATATGTATGTATATATATATATACCTTCCAAGCAACACTTTTTTATTCTAAGTCTCTATCATTGGAAGAACTACAGATGCCCTGTTTCCCCCTCCTCCCTTCGCCCACCCGAGACCGTCACCTCGCTATCGTCTGTGTCCACGATCCATGCTTATCTACATGCAAGTTCTTTGGCTGATCTCTCCCCACCCTCCTTCCTTTCGAGAGTCCGCAGTCTGCTCCACGCTTCTGGGTCTCTGGGTCCATGTTGTGCGTTAGGTTCCCCGGAGGAGGGAGGTCAGGTGACACTTGTCTCTCCCTGACCGGCTTCCTTCTCTCAGCGACCGTTTTTGTCACAACCAGCCGCTGGCATGCAGGGCAGGGAGTCCGAACCTGGGGAAAGGACGGCCACAGTTACCTGTAGCCCACAGACATGAGTTTGCCAAAACACATGTGTGTGTAACGCATGTGACACATGTACGTGTTAATCATCTCTGTGCGATGAATCACTTATTATAAATGAGCTTAGTGACATTCCCCTTGAAATATTGAATGCAATGAGTGAGAGAAGAGATAAGAGCTCAGAAATTTCATGCAGTCAACTCTCGGTACAAATAGTAAAACTAAAATCTAATGATCTGATTGCATACATCTTACATTTCTGACCTACAGCCTTCTTCCTACTTTCATGGTTAAGTTCAACACAAAACACGTTTAAATATTTATCTCATTTCAATAGCGTTCTGAAGGCGATCGATTCAATTAAACATACCATGTGGCACTGTGTTCCAGTTATCTGCACACCGTTTCCTAGGTCATGTGCCCTTTTGATGGGGCATAAGAGAGGCTAAGAATGCCCTGTTTCATGCCCATCTTATACTGCTCAGAGGATTGGTGGCTCCAAGTGATGTGGAAGTACCATATTTTCCAGTGTATAAGACCATATATATATATATATATATATATATATATATATATATATATATTTGATTTTTTACAGAGAGGAAGGGAGAGGGTTAGAGAGTTAGAAACATCGATGAGAGAGAAACATCGATCAGCCGCCTCTTGCACGCCCCCTAATGGGGATGTGCCTGCAACCAAGATACATGCCCTTGACCGGAATCGAACCTGGGACCCTTCAGTCCACAGACCAACGCTCTATCCACTGAGCCAAACTGGTTTTGGCTAAGATAACTTTTTAACCCAGGAAAATCTTCTCAAAAGTCGGGGGTCATCTTATACACCGGGTGTCATCTTCTAGAGCGAGTCTATCCCAAACTCTGTATTTTAACTGGAAAAGTTGGGGGTCGATTTATACGCCCAGTCGTCTTGCTCGCCGGAAGATGCGATAGGTAGTTAATTAGACGGAGGCTGAAATGCGAGGGAGGGAAAGGCGTGATCCACTCAGACGAGACCCAAGGAGGGTGCGATGCGTCTGCGACTTCATTAGGCCCCCAGCCCTCGAGGTGTGAGCCCGTAATGGCTCCGGCCGGTGCCCGGGCACCCGGGACACGGAGGAGCTGACAACCAAGCGGGAGGAGTTGAACGGCAGCGTGGGAAATAACCCGCTCAGACACCTTCCAGCGCGAGCGGGGAACGGCAGCCGCTGGCTTAGCCGAACAGGCTTCCGCCACGGGGCACAGTTCCCAAGTTCCCGAGAAACCGAGGGTTCTAGTGGCCAAGGACCAACCATTCGGGTCCCTCCCTTTAAGAAGCTTGTCTGCCCCTCCTTTCCAAACCCGCGGAGTTTATCGTGGGAAAAACAGGGACATCTTTATGGAAAAATGCTCGCAGGAATTAACATGGTCGCTTTTAACGTTATAGTGACACATATAAAGACCTGTCACAGAAATGAAATGGAGTCCCGAGACTTCTCCATGCCACAGAATTGTATACATACTGTTGCAGAGGCTTTCTATAGAGCTTTCTAAAGGAGCAGGCAAAGTATATGGGACTCAAGTGGAATTAATTTCTAGGGCGAAGCCAGGCTCATCTGTCCAAAAATCAAAAAGGAATGTGTGTGTGTGTATATGTGTGTGTGTGTGTGTGTGTATGGAATACTTTTTAAAAATTTACATTTGGCTGAGACCGGTTTGGCTCAGTGGATAGAGCGTGGGCCTGTGGACTGAAAGGTCCCAGGTTCGATTCCAGTCGGGGGCATGTACCTTGCTTGCAGACGCGTCTCCACTGTGGGGCGTGCAGGAGGCGGCTGATCGATGCCTCTCTCTCATCGATGTTTCTGACTTTCTATCCCTCTCCCTTCCTCTCTGTAAAAAAAATCAATAAAATATATTTTTTAAAAAAAGCTTACATTTGCCAGAGAGGGTCAGACCGGCATGGCCACCATTTGTCCACCATCCAGATCCCATGGCTGACGTGTGCACATGAGGAGCAGTCTGACATTGAAACTGGGACTCAGCGCTCTCAGACATGGAAATTGGGACTCAATCATTTTTCCTTTTGCTCTGGTGGGTTGATTTCTAGCCTGCAGGGGCAGGATGTTTTTAAAGACAAGAATCAGGGGTGGGAGGAGGAAGCGATGAACAGACTGTCATGAGAAGCCATGAATAGAAGGTCATGCTACAGCGGGAAGGCAGGGGAGGGGTGGGGAGAGGCCTGTGGGAGACCAACTGAAGGACTTGTGTGCACGTGTGTGTGTGGGCACAGCCAGTGGAGACAGGGCAATGGGGGTGGGCAGGGGGGGCAGGGTGACGGATGAGGGCAGGCACTGGGGGGTGGGGAGGGCAATAGGGAAAAAATAAATTAAAACAATAAAAATAAATAAATACAATAAATAAAAATGTACGTCTGCAAACGACTCTAGCCCCTCTGATTTCAGTAACCCCCCTCTAAGCCCCGGCGTAAACACGGCCACAGCCCGGGACCCGGAATCCCGCGGCGGGAGGGGGGAGGGCGGCGGGCGGGCGGGTGATGGGCAGCGGTCACTGTGATGATTGTATCCATTTCAGACCCGGCGCTGACAATGGGCGTCTGATTGGCCCCCCTGCTTCCCGGGCAGCGGCTCCGTGCAATCTACCCGCGAGCTCCCCGTTGGCGCTGATTGGGCGAAGGCAGAGCTCGCGGAGGACGGGGACCCCTCGCTGTGGCCATCGCTGTCCCCAGCGCGCCCTGCCCTCTGCTCCTAGCGAGGCGGCGGCTGCAGAGGGAGCGTGTCCCCCACCCTCGGCTCCGGGTCCCCCTGGCGGTGCCTCCCGGCCCGGACACGTGTTCAGATGCGTCTGCCTCAGGGTCAGGCCCATGAGGGGGTGCGGAAGGCAGGGACAGGTTCTGATCTCCCCACCCCCCCGCTCTGCGTGCTCCGGAGTGGGTAGCAGCCGGCGGGCAGTGGGCTCCGGGTGCGTGAACCGGTCGTTACTCTGTAACATTTGCGTGAACTGGTCATTACTCTAACATCTGTGTGAACCGGTCGTTACTTTGTGACATTTGCTGAACGTTACTTTGTAACACCTTCCCTTCCGCTCGGAGCGATGGCACCTGGGAGGCCCGCAGGGACCCAGCCCTTGGCTTTCCCGGCTGCAGCAGCCCGCCAACTGCCGCTGTGGGAGCCGCACCCCATTTCCCGGGGACCAGTTCCAGGCACCCTCGCCCTGGTGCGCCCAGGCCCACTCTTCCTCGGGGAACGAACCCTCCAACCCTTGGCCAGATGCATTGGCGGGAGGATGCACACGCACACCTGCAGACAAAGCACGTGGGTGCTCTTATTTGGCGAATCCATCCCTGTTTACCGACCGATGCTGAGGGCTCTCGGAATTCCGGGGGGAGGGGGTGGCGGAGGGAGGAGAGGCAGTAAACGACCCTAATTTCCAGCGTATCAGACGACTTTGTAACCCAGGAAAATCTTCTCAAAAGTCAGGGCTTGTCTTATACGCCAGGTGTCACCTTATAGGGCGAGTATACCCCAAACTCTATATTTTAACTGGAAAAGTCGGGGGTCATCTTATACACTGGGTGTCGTCTTATAGGGCGGGCATGTCCCAAACTCTGTATTTTAACTGGAAAAGTCGGGGTCGTCCTATACGCCCCGTCGCCTTATACGCAGGAAACGCGGTAATCGGCTGGAGGCGGCCTTCTCCGCGGCTGTTTCAGAGCCATCAGCCCCTCTGCCCTGCGAGACTTCACCCAGTGACAGGCCGCGTTAGAGCCGTAAACCCGGCACCCCGCGCAGGACCGGGGCGCTGAGGCTGACAGACTGCCAGGCCGTGATTGACTCCAGCTGCAGGCGCAGGCAGGGCCGGTGTTCCTGCCCCCCCCAAAAAAAAACTCCTAGGAGTCCCCCCCACCATACCCCCCGGGGAAGCTGAGAGCTCCAGGTGGGCCAGGCGGTGGCTGAGGGCCCACGGCTCCGTGTGCGTGGGGCCAAGGACTGGGGTGCGTAGGGCTGGGTCCGGGTGTGGCGCCCCGTGGTCCGAGGCACCGGACAGCCGTGGCTCTGCTCCCAGCTCGGCCCGAGCAGCAGCAGAGAAGGCTGTTCCCCAGGCGCCCGGCCCAGGCCCTCCACCCGCCTGGCCTCCCGCCCGCCTGGCCCATCCGCACCCACCGCAGCTGCCTCCCCGGTGCCCAGTGCCCACGCCTGAGGCCGGCCGCAGCCTCTCCTGCTGGTCTGCCTGCACAGACTGACCACCGGGGACCGCTGTCAGGCTCCTGCTCTGGGGCTTCATCTCCAGTAAACGCAAGAGCCACTGGGCTCACCCCCACTCCTGCTGCCCGCTAGTGACTCTGCACACCGAGGCTGCTTCTTTCTTTTCTTTTCTTTTTTTTAAATATGTTTTACTGATTTTTCACAGAGAGGAAGGGAGAGAAATGAGGGATAGAGAGCTAGAAACATCGGTGAGAGAGAGACACCGATCAGCCACCTCCTGCACGCCCCCCACTGGGGATGTGTCCGCCAACCAGGTACATGCCCCCGACTGGAATCGAACCTGGGACCTTTCAGTCTGCAGGCTGACGCTCTATCCGCTGAGCCACACCGGTCTCGTGATTTCTTCTTTCTGTAGGGCGCCGCTCTTACTGCCGGAACACGCTGTACCCGGGCGGTCAGTCACACTCTTCCATACACAGTGCTCTTCACTGGCAAACGTGTTCTTTTTAATTTGTAATGCGGCTGTGGATGCACACCTCGCTCCTTTCCCGATCAGCAGCCTAAGGCACCATGAGTCGCAGGAAGTAACGCTTCACGGATCGTGGCATTGTTCATGAGTTCATCGCCCGCTCGGATGTGCATAAACCGATTTGTTCACGTTGCTTTTTTTTAAATTAATTAATTAATTTATTTATTATTATTTTTCCCCTATTGCCCTCCCCACTCCCCAGCACATGCCCTCCTCTGTCCCCCCTCCCCTTTCCGCCTCCCCCCACTGCCCTGTAGCCACTGCCTATGCCCACACACACATGCACACAAGTCCTTCGGCTGGTCTCCTAATTGTCACAGGAATCTGCGGTCATGGGTGGGGTCTCCTAAAGAAACAGGCCCCTCGGTGCTTTTAACTGTGGGGAGGAGCTGGGTTATCCCTGACTTTTGTTTCCATGACGCATATAAAAATGGACATAGAGAAAATAATTTTTTTACTTTCATTACCATAGTGAATTCATGTGAATTAGTTTTTTAAAAACATGTTTTATTGATTTTTTACAGAGAGGAAGGGAGAGAGAGAGTTAGAAACATCGATCAGCCGAGACGGGCTTGGCTCAGTGGATAGAGCGTCCGCTTGCTGACTGAAAGGCCCCGGGTTTGATTCGGGTTGGGGGCATGTACCCTGCTTGCGGGCACATCTCCACAGTGGGGCGTGCAGAAGGCAGCTGATCAATGTCTCTCTCTCATCGATGTTTCTGACTTTCTATCTCTCCCCCTTCCTCTCTGTAAAATATCAATAAAAATATTTTTTTTTCAAAAAAAAGAAACATGGATCAGCTTCCTCTTGCACACCTACTGGGGATGCGCCCACAACCAAGGTACATGCCCTTGACCAGAATCAAACCTGGGACTTTTCAGTCCCCAGGCCGACGCTCTATCCACTGAGCCAAACCGGCTTAGGTGCACGTTAACTAATTTTTATAGGGAAATTGCTCGCATTATACAAAAACTTCAGCATAGAAACATTTGCTACAAACCCAGCCTTCTTGATATGTAAATACTGGCCATCACCGTGGCGTTTATGTCATACTTGGCTTTCACATGTCAAGCAGATTCACAAGTGGCTGGCATTTTTAACGCAGATCACGGTCAAGATCGTCTTAAACAGTAAGAGTTGTTAGAAAGCCATCGTTTTTCAAATCGTTATGTGTTCTTTGTCCCTATTCAGACCCATTTGTATGAAAAGTACTCACCACCATACGTCCTCGGTTTTGCAGAAAAATAAGAAATAAAAGCATTCCAAGGGTACATTACGGACCAAAGACACCGCTTCCTCCAATAGCATGGATCCCCAAGCTGCACCTCGCCGACCCACCACCCAATCAGAATGTGTTCTTGGCCCGAACGGGATCCGTGCTCGGGAAAGAGCGGAAGTGACGTTTGGAATCCACCCATTGGGTGGGAGTCACGGAGGTGGCGGGCGGTGAGAGGGACGTTCCCGTGGCTGGCGTGGCCCCCGAGGGAACCTCCTATTGACGGGCATTCACACCCTCACACTCACAGCGACCGAGGTCCACACTTGTCTCCGTCCAGGTTCGTTCGAAAACAGAAGCAGTAAGATGCACTTTATAAATACGTGATTTCCTTTATAAGTTGTAACGTGTGTTTTTATATGATTTATTTTAACGATTTGGCTTGCGCGTTGATGGGGGCCGGCAAATCTGCAATGTGTAGGGCGTCAGCAGGCCTGGAGACTCATGGGAGTTGATGCTACCGTCTTGAGCCCCACTTTGTCTTCTGCAGGGGAATCTCTGGTTTTTCTCCTCGGGCCTTCAGCTGATTGGACAGGGGCCCTGACGTCATACAGGCCACGTCCTTTACTAAGTCAGCTGCGCTTAGATGGTAACCACATCTGTGAAACACCTTCAATTTGTAGTGATATACAGTGGTACCTCGAGATACGAGTTTAATTCGTTCCGTAATCTTGAGGCATGGGAAACTATGAGACGCTCCAGTCGCGGTAAACTGGTGGGTCATGTGCAGCCGGCCGATCCGCGCGATGACTCCTATCTCAAATGTTGCTCATGTTTCAAAGCAAAAATCGCTCGCTCGACGGCTCATATCTCAAAAATCTCGTATGTTAGGGCACGTGTATCTCGTGGTACCACTATATACACTCCTATGTTCATTGCAACGCTATTTACAACGGCCAACGTCAGGAAACAGCTCGAGTACAGTACACGTGGCACATGGACACCAGGGAATACTGCACAGCTGTGAAAAAGAAGGAAATCTCACCGTATTTTCTGGTGTAAAAGACAACTGGGTGTATGAGACGACCTCCAACTTTTCCAGTTCAAATATAGAGTTTGGGATATACTCTCTCTCCCTGTAAGATGACACCCGGCGTATAAGACGATCCCTGACTTTTGAGGAGATTTTCCTGGGTTAAAAAGTCGTCTTATCCGCCGGAAAATACAGTGCATTTTGCAACAGCAGGGGTGGACCTTGAGGTACTGCCGCTGAGCGAGATAAGCCCTCAGAGCAAGGCAAACACCGCAGGATTTCACCTCCCTGTGGCGCCTGACCAATGAGGCCCTGCAGAGTGAAGCCGAGGCCTGGGTACCCGGAGCAGCCCGTCAGCTGCCGGAGGGGAAGGTGCAGATGAACTGGGTAAAAGGAGATGATGGGGTGAGCCAGTCTGCATGGATGCAGGACCATGGGCACAGAGGACAGTGCGGAGGGCAGGGGGGTTGGGATAGAGGCAGACAAATGAGGGCGGTGTAGGCATCTGGGATAAGGTCAGCAATAAAATGGAAAAAGAAGGAAATGCCTTGGCCACACGGAGGTTCACGTCCGATGAAACAGCTGCGTGCGCTGGTCTAGCACGTCCACACACAGAGTTAGGCATCCGAACGCGTGGGCTGGGCTGTGGAGCGTGTGGGCGCCTGGACTGCTCACTCGTTTTTGCTTCCCCTCCATCCCTCATACAGTGGCACCTCGAGATGCGAGTGCCCTAACATACGAGATTTTTGAGATACAAGCCGTCGAGCAAGCGATTTTTGCTTTGAAATACGAGCAACAGTTGAGATAGGAGTCATCGCGCGGATCGGCCGGCTGCACACGGCCCACCCGTTTACCTCGACTCGGGCGTCTCATAGTTTCCCACGCCCCGAGGTTACGGAACGAATTAAACTCGTATCTCGAGGTACCACTGTACTGTGCGCTGAAGAGTCTGTGCTAAGAGTCTGTGCTAAGGATCTTTCCAGAATCTCTCCCTCCACCCCCTCCACCTTTTCCCTATGACTCCAGAGTGTTTTATTTTTGTGTGTGTGTGTGTGTTTTTTTTAAAATGAAGCCTTTTCAGGAACATTTAAAAACAGGAAACCAGCATTTTGGTCTGGAGATGGTTTCCGACGTGGGTCTCTGCATCATGTTACTGGTCACAGAGGACCCGCCGGATGTGAGTGGACCTGATACTGTGCTTTGTGGCCACCTGGATGGAGTGAGCAGAGCGGGCTATTGAGGCAGCTCCCGTGTGATTGGTGGGCGGGCCTGTGTAACAAAGGAAACTTACTAAGTCATCGCTCAGCATCGCTTTCTCCTGTGTTCACCCAGAATCTTCACATCTCTTAGGTATCCTGTACGCGCTCACTTCTGTCCGCCTTGGGTCTAGAAAGCCCCAGCACATTCTAGTCATGGAATAGGGCAAAGGATCTAACATCTCGTTCCTCATTTTTAAATGCTGAACGTAATATTGGGGTGTTGGGAGGGTTACATACTACATTAGAAAATATACTTGCTAAGTCTCTGGCACCTGGTACTTAGAAATAAGTATCAGCTACTTCAGTGAAAAATAACTCCTGCAAGGGGGGGGGGGGCAGTTAGGGGTGACGAGGCCAGCAGAGGAGGGAAGTTGTGGGTGACTGGGCCTGTAGAAAAGGTCAGTTTTGAGGGACCCGGGCCTGCAGGGGAGAGCAGTTGGGGGGCCAGGCCTGCAGGGGAGGGCAGTTAGGGGCAAACAGGCTGTCAGGGGAGCAGTTAAGCATCAGTTAGGCTGGCAGGGGAGTGGTTAGAGGGAGATCAGGCTGGCAGGCAGAAGCAGTTAGGGGCAATCAGGAAGGCAGGCAGGTGAGCAGTTGGGAGCCAGCAGTCCTGGATTGTGAGATGGATGTTAGGACTAAGAGGCAGTTGAAAATCCTTTAAGGGGTCCCGGATTGGAGGGGTGCAGGCTGGGCTGAGGGACACTCCCCTCCCCCGTCCCGTGCATGAATTTCCTGCACCAGGCCTCTAGTGTGTGTGCCTGTGTGTGTGTCTGTATGTGTGTGTGTATAGCATTACAGATGTCCCCATTTTCCCCCACTGACCGCCCTCCACTCTGCTCCCACTTCCCTCGCCCAGTCTTCACTGTCCATGGGCCATGCATATACGCATACAAGTTCTTCCGTTAATCTCTCCGAGCGCCCTCTTCCCCTTCCCTCTGAGACCCCTCCCTCAGCCTGTCCTGCCTGATACGTGACGCAGCCAATGCAAAGCGGAGACGCTGTGAGCTAAAACCACGCAGGGTCCGGCCGTGGCCTCTTCTTCAGAAACGGACTCTCGGCTGCGACGACCAGCTTCCCCTCTCAGAATCTCCCCCTCACGCTGCCCCCCTCTGCCGCTGCTGCTGTCGTCGACGTCGTCGGTTTTCTCAGAACGACTTACGGCCGCACTGTCAGGCGTGCGTGGGCCCGGGGCCAGAAATAATAAAAACGCTGACCGACCCGCCTCCCCTCTGAAAGGCGGGCACGGTCCCCGGAGACGGCCACGGTGGAGCTCGCACATAATTTCCCGTCCCCCGCCTGTAAATCAGGCCTCCGTGGAGGAGTGAGCGACACCATTCACATTTCGGCAGATACTAAACTTCCCCATTCACTCTCCGTCTGCGTTCCTCCAGAGAGGGGTGCGCGGGGAGGGCGGGCGCTGTGGTCGCCGGCGGGGGACTGGCAGCCGGCCAGCTGGGAGCTGCTGAGGGGCTGCCAATGCCGGTATGAATGCGCGTTGCTAAGCGGAGCTGAGGCTCGGCCCGGCCTTCCAGCACGGGCGCCCGGCTGCTCAGCTCGCTGCAGGGTCCCGGTCCAGGCGAGAAGTAGCCCCCGTTCCACGCCTCCCAGGGGCCCCTCTCCCACTCTGGTTTACCAGTTGGCCACTTCCCCTAACTGCCCTCCCCTGCAGGCCTGCTCACCCCTAACTGCCCTCCTGCAGGCCTGCTCACCCCTAACTGCCCTCCCCTGCAGGCCTGCTCTCCCCTAACTGCCCTCCCCTGCGGGCCTGCTCACCCCTAACTGCCCTCCTGCAGGCCTGCTCACCCCTAACTGCCCTCCCCTGCAGGCCTGCTCTCCCCTAACTGCCCTCCCCTG
>PVJN01026270.1:0-29179 GCA_004026805.1 Lasiurus borealis
AAAAAAAGAAAATCTGAGGATGAGATGATAGAGTTGATTTGTGAAAAGCAAAGATAGAAAGCAGAATTCAGGGTCATTTATGTTGGACACAAACACAGGAAATAGTGAGATCTTGTACCAGTACAGTTTGGCTTTGATTGTTACACAACATATGCAACAAATCTCTTGATGGTGACAAAGTAAAAATGTGTCAATATAACTTCAGAAACATTTTCAATATTTTTACCCCCAAAATTTGTTTTTCACTGATTTTGTTCCATCTGACTTATTGAAATGTTATGGTGAAAAGCATACTGAAAACTACATGTACATTCTAACTATTCATATTCTGCTACTCATTATAAAGTGATTATAAAGTGATGTGTCCTTTTGTCACATGGTAACTTCTGCCTCAATAGGATAGTTCCTGGATTGACAGGAAAGGGAATAGATGAGAGAGATGGATGTCTGGATCAACAAAGAGAAAAAGAAGACTGTCATTAGCCAAGATTGTAGACAAGTATCCCCTTCTTGCATTTTATCATTTGGGGATATTTCATCTATCTCTGCCATTCACATAATTGTTGATTTAAAATTATGAAAAGACCAGAAGCTGGAGGTGCTACGGATGAGTTAGGGATTACAGAATGACCTCAAATGATGGCAGCAATTTCCATTCAGAGGTTTTATAATTACCACATGGTGTGATCTGGAAAATAAGAGACAATTCCAAAAGTGTGATGTTTAACTGTTGTTCAGTTTTTCAGTAAAAGACTTCAATTGTCACCCTAAGGGGTAAACACAGTTCCAAACAGATAGCCATCTTTTGACATGCTACATAAACTGTTTACTTCTCCTTTTTTTCCTTTGTGTGTCAAAGCTCACAAATTCCAGAGACTCAAGAAAGAATGCTTAAAATAAATGTAAATATGTTTACATATGTGGACCTTTAAGGAAAAGCAATTAATACCCTTTCAGCTGCTACTATACTCATAAACTCTTCTACATTTTTAATGTAATTCAGATGCTTAATTAGTTCAAAATACCCTTATCTTGGCTGCTAAAAGGACATTGAGTGTTTATATTGTAAAAGGTAAAGACTCCCTAGTTTGAAAATTTTAAAGTTTGTTTATTTGTTTGTTGGTTTGTTTTTGATGGAGTGCATGGCTGTAAAAATGATAACATGTCTTTAAACAGGTTTTAGGCTTTTCCACCAAGTATTTGGGTTCAGGCAAACCCCATTGATCAATGAAAAATTCAGTGATAAAATGTTGTCTTTTATCTAATTATCAAGAGTGAAAAATGCCAGCATCTAGTAAGGTTAGTGGGCCACCTTGATAATCAATCAGGCAGTTTAGAAGCAATTAAAATAGGAAGAGTCAAAAGAATAAAGGAAATCCAGAGGGAAATAAAATAATAGGTAAGAAATATCATCGCATCATTCCCCAGTAACATGGTATAATAATATTAGGCCTCTCATATTTAGTAACAAATCATAGTCCAGTGCATTAAACCACTTTCAGTTAGAAACTGACTCTAAACTATAGGAAATTGTCTAAGTTCCCCTTTGTGAATAGTAATCTTATTTAATATGTGCTGGGGAAACCAAATATTTTGTGTTGGGTTCAAGGCTGAATCCCAAATCTTAAAAAAAATATAGTGACAAATAACTGTTAATCCCTAGAAGGTAGCTAGGATAATGAGGAGGTTAGAAAAAATCTAGGAAACTAGAGCTATTTGCATGTGAAAGGAGCTTCGGGAGGAATATGACAGCTCTCCACAGATGGGGGAAAGCAGCCATGAACAAGAGAGAGAAGTTTGCTCCTGATGACAGAACTAGAAACAGTAGGTCTCCACTGCAGGGACCGATTTTCAACCCCACCTAAGGATTCATTTTCTAATATCTAGGATGTTGAACACCAGAGCATACTGTCTCTTTAAGGAATGAGAAAAACACTAGACGATAGATGGTAGATAGTCAAAGATACTGTATAAGTGATTCTGGAATTGGGTGAAAGAGTGACCTAGATTAAATTGTTCTCTACAGAACCCCTCACTTCAGAGCTACTGAACACTGGAGGGCACAGGTCAAATAGACTCTAGAATGCCCAACCGCTTCCTCAGAGCATTGACTCCTTCAGATATTGTTACTATGCCTTTATGCAAGGCATACTTAAGCAAGGATCCCATGGCTAAGTAAAGCATTTTGAAGATGAGTGGTTTCAAAACTGTGCTTTTTCACAGATGCTGAGGAGACCAAGAAGAGCTGTTCAGAACCCATTGCTTCATCAGAGACACTAACACAATCTCTTTCACGCAGTGGGCTTCTGAGTGAGTTTCATTTGTATGAACTTTTACATAGCTAACATGTTTAGACCACAGGACTACTTCTCTTTCCAAATCTGGTTCAATTATTAGCTTTATCTGATTTTGTGTTACATGACCAACTCTAATCTCATCGTGTCTTCACTAAGTTTAGGACATTTTGTTCTAAATATAATTTTCTATTTCGGAGATTGAACCGAATACTCTGGGATAAACTGCCAGTTCAAAAATTACATAATTACATTTTAGGCCCATAAGCTGAAATTTACTATAGTTCACAGCATAAATCTTGGGAATATACTATTATAATAATAGAAGTTAGACCTCTTTTTATGTAGTGTTTTTTTTTTAATTTACAAAGAATCTTAATTTGCATTAATTCTGATTCTCAGAACAATCCTGTGAAGAAAACAGGACAGATAAATTAATTTTATTGCTCAAATGAATAAACTGAGGCATAAAATGTTATATATTTTGTAAAACTTCACGTAAGTAATAATTTATGAATACCTGTCCCCAAACTAAGTTTTTGGAGCCTTAGGATAGTAGTAAATTGTCTATAATCATATAAACTTAGCTAGTCAATCTTGTAATAACAGTTGAAAACTCTAGAACTTTTTTTCATATACCTCTCTTTCTTGTTTTTGAAAGTCAGATATTTTTAAACCTTTCTGAAATCTGGATTTTCACAAGGATGTATTACAACTTTTAAGAGATCTGGTATTCTGGAGGACTTTTGCTCTTAGAATTTCAGTTTTTGGCCTTGAAGTCAAGTCCTATTTTTTATTCCTAACAATGTTCTATTAACCACGATGCTGTCACTAAAACAAAGCAAAGCAAAACTTTGCAGAGCTTCTAAAAGAAGAACAGAAACATTGTGTAAAGTGAAACTGCCATTGACACCTTGGGAATATTTGAAATCTATCATTCTAAGTGGGTCAGAGAAAAACAAGGGGTTTTTATTTGTAGGCCTAGTATATTGTCCAGGGCTCACCCTTAGTGAAACTTAAACCAAATAACCAGTGACCACTGGTCAGCATGGAGTAATTCTTTACAAATGGGTGATGATCAGTGCCAATTTGTTGTGAGAAAGATAGTATAACAAAAGCAAACTTAGAACTAATCTATTTTTAGATTGCTTGTCCATGACATTTTCTTCATGAAATCAGAGGAGTTAAAGGGAAATATTGTAAAAAGATCAAATAAATGTCTGTGAAATCAGATGGTGTGGGAGAATTTAACTCATTCCTTTCAATTACAAAATAAAAATTTTCCCAAAGAACATTTATAATGAGGGGAGAGTAAAATCATTATCATCGTAAAATTTTCCTCAGTGTTGTAGGCTGGCAAAGAGTGACTTCTTAATAATGGAAAATTTCAAGAATTTCTATGAGACATTTTACAGATGGGATTAACTTTTTAAAGGATAGCAGGGCTGATATGAAACACCTCTTCAGTAAACAATGTGTTTTCTTCAGAAGCCAACAGAGGAGATGGTGAACCCAGGAACATTTCCTAGTTTAAGGATCAGAGTCTAGTATTGAGATCACATACTGGTAAGTATATGTAGAAATATATGTGTGTGTAGCTAGGAGTATTAATAGTAGTTGAAGATTTTTACTTGAATTTTAGGTGTTGTTCTGTGTTTATTCTTTTGATGATAATTAATGGATTTATTAAGTAACCAAATTCAGGTTTTTCTAGGATAAGAGAATGATTTTTGATCCCTTTGTATTATTTGTTTTATTTTTTATGACCTTTTCCCATGAGATCTCTGTTGTTTATCCTTTTATGTGATTTTTTCCCCTCAAATCATTGTTCTTTTCCTCAGAGATTTGTTTTTCAGCTTGGTCCTTCCTCCATATAACTGATTACATTTTACACTTCCATGAATACTCAGAGGGGATCCCAGATAGACTCAACAGGTAAGATCCAAACCTCCCGAAAAAGTGGCTCTCCAAATCTATCAGCTCTTTTCTAAGGCATGCTTTCCACTACAACAAGATGGATCTTGTCTTCTCTTTTTCCTCATCCCCTACCAAATAAATTTTGTTAAAGCCTTCATCATCATCAGATACAGATTAAAAATGTGTGTGTGTTTGTGTGTGTGTACAATTTCCTAACTCTTCCAATAAGAAGTCTTGGGATTGGCAGTACTCAATAGTAATGAGCATGCCTAGCATTCAGATCTTGGTTTTTAAATACCACTCTCCACTAAATGGTCTCCTTGAAGATATGGCTGATTCAGGACTAAAGCAAGGGAAATACAAGATAAGTCTGGAGTTTCTTACTGTGCCAGAAATCTCATTATAAAATTGGGAGAGGAATGCAATTTGAACATTTAAATAAATTCTAGCAGAAATACATTATAACCCACTGAATAAAATAAACTATGAGCCCATAGAAATAATAAATAATAAATAAATAAATAAAAATAGGTTAAAATAGGATATTTAGATAATTCTAAAGTATCTTCCTATGAAACATTTTAATTACAAACAAAAGAAGTGTAAACTTTACAATGAAGAAGCCTAAGAGACACCACTTTAAGTGAAAAAAAAATGAAGATTTTATAAAATGTGAAGCTCAGGTACTGGTTTTCTCCCAGTATAAAAGTGTGACCACTTCTCATTGCTAAGAGAAAGACATGGAAGAAAGGAATAGAGATAGAGACAAACTGAAGAGTAGTCAGAAAGATGGAGATAATCATTTAATCAAATTGACTCACCTAAGCATCAGAAAACAACATGTTAAAGAAAAGACTTGTTAGGCTTTTTAAATGAATAGTGACCTAACCATCTTACAAGCTTGACCATCCACCCCACTTCACTCCCCTTCCCCAAACACATACATTACCTCCTTTACATGTAATAAGTATGAACAAATAAAGGTCTTTCTTCCATTTTATTATCAATTGGAAATAGAAAAGATCAGGGTAAGGAAGAAAAAGCCAATTAAGTCTGGAATAACATTATATATATGAAAATTTCCCTTCCATTAGTTAGTCCTTGTTTGCTGGTCATTGTACATATGAGAAGGTTCTATATTTGCAAACTAATAAGAAGGCTCAGTATTTTACAGTTAGCTTCATAACTCCTGGTCCCAGTGTCAGGTATTAACTAGGTTTAAGCCACAGAGTCTAGGCTAGTGTGCAAGTGAAAAAGAGATACGTAAAAAAGAGGAAAAGTTGTTCATCCACAATGAAGTATAACCATTATAATTATAATTATTATTATTATGTTTCAAAATATATTTGATGCAATAAAGAGAATACTTTCTAAAATGATAAATACTATTTATCTCAAATCAACCAGGAGCCAACATTACATGAATTGGTAAAAAGCACATACTACTACTAAAATTTGAAATAAAAAGTATGACTTTTATTAATACTTTACTTTTTTAATTGTGTAAGAGTTTGAGTTAATTTAGTAAATTAGGAAAAGCAAGAATAAGATAAAAGAATAGAATAAGTAAAAATATAAATATTTACATATAATTATTTTACTAATACATAGATCCTATTATCCTAAAACTTTATAAGAACTAATGACTGTTTATTGTAGCTTCTCACAACAAATAAACATGTGAAAATTAATAGCTGTCTTATATACCAGCAACAATAATGTATTTATATGTATGAATGCTTGTTTGTATATCTTTATGTAACAGTATATATAAAACCCTCTTGGCAACTGTAAAGAAAAAGCAAGTATAGGAAATTTTCAAGAAATATGCATTACCCATGGCACATTTACAGAAATTTAATGAGGAAAAAAGTATGTTTAAAGAACTAGAAAAACATATCACACTCCTTGAAATGAAGGTTTAGTATTGTAAATATGTCAATTCTTCCCAAGTTACTTGGTAAATTTAAAGAAATTGAAGTGGAAAATCCCAAAAAGATGTTTGAGGGCAGGGTGGGTCTTGACAAAGAGATCTGAAGTTGAACTGGAAAAATAAATATGCTAAAGTAGCCAAGAAATTCTCTTAAAAGAAGCAGAATTGATGGTTGGCAGAATGGATACCATTTACTCTATGAACTACAATAAAACATATTATAGCACTGAAATTATTATAACCCTATAATATGGATTCTAAAAGCAATCAGTGGAAGAGAATTGAAAGTATAAAACCTGAACTCCCAAGTGAGTGAGCCTAATAGACAGCCATCAGGCAGAGGCATAGTGGAGGTGGAACTTGGGGTGCCTTAAAACTTTGCTAACCTGCCCCCAGACCCAGTGGTGATAAAAGCTGGGTTTGGTGCACAGCTTGGTTCTGCTTGTGAGCACCCAAGCCCAGCAGAGGCAGCCAAAAAACTGTGGATTGTGCAGAGTTCAAAACAGGTTGCCAAGGACTGGGCACAGACAATGTCTGATATTGGCCTGCACCAGAGTCCCTTGCTAACAGACCAGAACCAACACACAGAGTGGCCAGCTTCAGACAACATTAGAATAGGATTTAATAAGCTTCAAAAACAGCATATCCAAAGGGAGATCTCAGCAGGCACTAAACCTTGCCTAGGCGAACTCTGCTTCATGTGGTCAGCACCTGCACAACAGCTCACACACCATAATCACAGTTATCCAGCCTGAAGGTTGATCACACACACAAATGGGTCAATTGCAATCAAGACTCAATTACTACATAACCCACACAAGAGACATTCCTGGAGCACTCAGCTCCAGTGCTAAAGCAAACTATGCCATTGGTCCCACAAGACACCTACTATTTAAGGCCATCCCCCAAAGATTAGGAGTAATAGAAGATTTATCTAATACATAAAAACAAACATAAGGACACAATCTAAATGAGAAGACAAAGAAACAGACAAAACAGAAGCAATCTCCAGAAAAATGGAGATAATCAATTTATCAAATAAAGAGTTCAAAGTAATGGCTATAAGGATGTTTAAGGAACTTAGTGAGAACTACAACAGCATGGAAAGGAGCATATGGTATAAACAATAAAAAGAACCAGTTGGAAAAGAATACCATATATGATATAAAAAATACACTGAAGGAATAATAAGTAGATTGGATGAAGCAGAGAATCAAATCAGCAATTTGGAAGACAAGTTAGGAAAAAACACCAGTTAGAGCAGCAAAAAGAAAAAAAGAATTAAAAAGAATAAAGATAGTTTAGGGACCTTCGGGCTAATAAAAAGAGAGACAACCTCCACATCATAAAGATATCAGAAGGAGAAGAAAAAGATAAAGGAATTGAGAACCTATTTGAAGAAATAATGATCACAACATTTCCTGACCTGCTAAAGGAACAAGATATACAAGTCCAGAAAGCTCAGAGAGTCCCGAACAAGATGAACTCAAAGAAGCCTATACCAAGACACATAATTATAATAGCAAAGTTTAGTCAAAGAATCTTAAAAGCATAAAGAGGAAAGCAAATAGTTACTTACAAGGGAGTTCACATTAGACTGTCAGCTGGTTTCTTAACAGAAACTTTTCAAACCAGAAGGGATTAACATATAATACTCAGAAGATGAAAAGCAGGGGCCTGCAAAAAAGACTACTTTACCCAGTAAGGCCATCATTTAATATTGAAGGACAAATAAAGAGGTGTCCACACAGCCCACCACCTTTTGAGATGGTCTATTGGTCAGAAGTAAATCATAGGGGACAAAATTATATAAGATGTGAAACCCCAGGAGATGGAGATCAGGAGGATAACTTTAGAGTCTGTCAACCATACCCAGTACACTTCAGGACTTATTATTATGTAAACAGTACCTAACTAAATGCCAAACACATTAATAAGTTTCTGCTAAAATAATTAATTAATTTTAAATATTTCCTTTAAATATTCTTCACCAAAATTAACAAATGACTTAAATTTTTAAACATGAAAATTATTTAAAAAACTGATAAATATATAATAAAATGTTTATATTATTTTGGGTTTGGGAAGGTCATCAAAAATTAACACCAAAATTAGATACATAATAAAAAAAAAAGAGGAATGAATTTAAATAAAAACTTAAATGGCTCTAAATGCCACAAACAATATTGCAAACTATGTGAAAGAGAATAAATATCCTATAATTTAAAGGACTCCTATAGATATATAAGAAGCAAACATACCAATGGAGAACTCAACACAAGCCGTGTAAATATAAATCAAAATAGAAGAAATATAAGTGGCTAATAAAGAGGATTCATGTTTAAATTCACTAGTGTCAAGTAATGGCAAATTAAATTAAAAAGATTGTTTTTTTTTTACTTTATGATGAGCACAGATTGAAAAGACTAATAATACATCATTTTGGCTGGAGAATGAAGAGTCACTTGTATCTCCTCCTGTAGAGAAGCCATTGCTATTGCCTTTCTGGGGGGTAATTTTATCATTTACCAAATAGTCAGTTTCTAGGCTCTGTGTCAGGTCATCTCTTAGAGGACTATTTACAGAAATTACACTTCTAGGAATTTATCTTAAGGTAAAATTTAAAACTCGCTGTTAAATCTCAGTTTGGTTTGTTCATCTCAGTTTGGTTTGTTAGCTAAATGTTTGAAACAACAAAAAGTTCCTGCTATAATTAGTGATGCAGCGGCAATATGTTTAATTAGTTGAAAATATGTTTGCAATATATTAGCTGAAAAACTTGGAACACAAAACAGTATTTACAATGTTTACATTTTTTTCTATCTGTACACAAAGGCACCATAATGTTGAAAATTATTTCTTGAACACCAACATTCCTGGTGATTCTTTTTCCAACATTTTGTTTCCTCTATATTTTCTGTGAACATATATTACTTATAATTCTTTAAAAATCATATATTTAATATTAATAATTGTGTTTATATTTTTCTAGTATAACCATAAGTCTATATCTCCTTGCTGACTTGAGATTTAGTTATGTGTTTGGTCAACACCAGATTAGTAAATCTTCAAAGTGGGTCACAAGTGATACAAGCAGGCTAACTAAAATTAGATTTAGCATCTATGTGTTTAACTGATCAAATCTATTTAGAACATGGGTCTCCTGTGATGAGATTCAAATGTAACTTTCCCACATGGCCATGAATTGACTAACCAATTAGAAATTTTTAAAATCCACTATCTATAGCAAATAAGAAGTGATTAGAAATGCTGATTAGCATATGTCTTATTTTCAGAAATAATCTTTATTCCAACATATCATTTTGGCAATATTGTGGAGAATTTCTGAAGTGCAAACCCAAAGTTACATGGTTATTCGACAGTCTTTGGTGCTATGCTGATGTCCAACTTTTATTGCATTGTCAGACAATAACCGCTACACTGTCTGAGAACATTCTGAACTTGCTCTTCAAGCCTTTAGAGAGCTTTCTGTGCTGCAGACACCATTTATAGGGCTTTCTTTTGTAAGTCTGGGTTTGCTTAATTTTCAAACCACAAGGAAAGAGAGATTTTTAATAATGATGCAATATAAATGGCATGACTTGTGTTCTCTATTTCAATACGGTAGGAACTAGACATGGGTCAGGCTAGCCCCATCTTTGGATCGCTCAAATATCTTGAACTGCTCTTCAAATGTGTTGGGTTTGGCACAACCTGCAAGACCCTGGGCCAGGCTCTGTTTCCTCTTTGATTTTTAAGCCCCTGTGTATTTCAAGGAAAACTTAATCCATATGTTTCTGATTCATTTACACTTAACTCATCAAAATGTTGTCTTGAAGGAGCTATTTGATATCCAACAAATCTTTGGAGCTCTTTTCTAGAAGACTTTGAAAAATCTTTATTTTGATCCCCATAGATCAGAAAGTTGGAGTTACTCTTTTAGTGTGTGCGTGCACATGTGTGTTTCAATAAGCATAATCAGTCACCCTACGGCGTAAGTTCAATCTAAAACTAACAAATAAGATGTTAGCTTGGAATTTTAATATGGTCTAATGTCCTATCTACTAATTAGAGCCTCTTGTGACAGGGAGGGATTCTCACTCTGACCTAAACTAGGCCTAAGTTGTGCAAATGTTCACCATCTGTTCACAGTATAAGACCTAGAGGTGGCTGATGGTCATTGCTCTGTTCTTAGATACCAATTCACAGTGAATTATTTAGAATTATTTTACTGTTGGTATGGCTTCTTTTATTTTATTTTTTAATATTTTAATCAAAATATAAAATGTATTTATTGAGGTTTGCAAACAATTCCAGGAAAATATAACATTGGGCTAGTTTTTTTGTGAGAACTTTTTAATTGTTTTTTAATATTTATTGTTGAAAGTATTACATATCTCCTTTTTTACTCCATTGACCCCTTCTATTCCACCCCCACCCCCTACCCCTGGCTTTCACCACCCTATTGTTTGTGTCCATACGCTATGCATATATGCATACAAATTCTTTGGTTGATCTCTTTCACACACCCATTCACCCCTGCCTTCCAACCTCTGATGTCTTAGGTTAAATTGTTATGTCCTAACCTTAGAGGAAAATAAAATTAAAGGGTGAGAGTATGATAGTTACCTTGCCAATATCCTGGAATAAGGCTGTTTAACTAGCTTAATTTATAACCATAATTTGACCAGAGTATTGGTTTAAGTTCTCTTTCACTAAATTTTTTACTATTCATAGAAATACTTCATTTTTCCATTTTCTAAAAATGTACAGTATGACAAATTGAAGTCACTGAAAGGGAAGCTGATCTCAAAAAGGAAAAAGTACTATGTTACTATCTCCTAAGTAGCAAGCACTTTATATACTTATTAATTCAATAGTCAACATGATATTATTAAGGACCCATTAAATCCCAGTGTGGTAGGCACTTATAATAGGACAGAAAAAGAGATGAAAGAGATGAAATGTGCCAGGGGCTAGTGAGATGGAAGGAATTGTAGAGAACCACAGTGTAAAGAAAAGTGATAAAGGGTGATATCTTCTGGTATTAATAGTAGTTTTCACTTATTAGATGCTAACCATATGTCAAATACTGTACTGAGAATTTTATAATTATCATCTCATTGAATTCTTACTGCTTGCCCCATTACGAAGATTAGAAGCTGAACATACTGGCCTTTGGAACAAGCTAAGTGAGCCCAGAGACTGTTCTCTCATCCACTATAATATATGTGACTCATGTCACTTATTGAGTTGAGCTATTAAGCTGCCACAGTATAGTACATTTTTCCTCATCATACTTACATTTTCTCATAACCTTTACAATTATCTGTGATTGTATGCTAATCTTCAAAAACAAAGAAGTTGAGATCTAAAGGTTAAAAAAACTTCAAAATCGTGTAGCTGGTGGGTGGCAGAGCCAAAAATTTTAACTCTCATCTGTCTGTCTATAAAACCTAAAGCTGGAAATTTTTTTCCACTACATTATGTTGTCCTGCATTTGTACTCAAATTTTCTTCGAATGTATTAATTTTGCTCTTGAAAGAAATTAATTCAAGCCAAGATGGGTTAGTAAACACACCCTCCCTTTTGCTAGCATGTTTCACAATTCATACAATAAGAGATGAGTTGTTGCAAACATTTTCATCTTTTGTTTTCATTTAACTCATTTGTCAAGACCTTATCATGGACTCACTAGCCTGTCAAAGGACCTGCTCTTTCTATGGCTGTTACGTGTCTGGTGTTCCTGGATACCCATGTTTGGACTAGAGGGTGTCTCTTTTTGGTTTGTTTAATTTTGCATTCCTGTTACCTGGTCACAGAAATTTCCAGAGCCCCTTGGAAAATACACCAGCGGTAAGTCTTAAGACCTTATGGGGTTTTTTTAATAGCACAGGCAGAATTCTTCCTTTTTAATATGGGGTATGTAAAGGAAAGTCTGTTGGGGGTGATGGTAAGCTGAGGTACCTGAGCAAGGGTGATGACAAGCTTTAAAGAAGAACCCACTATTTCATCCCATCCAATCTTGAGTAATACTGGAATGCCTTGACATATTTTTGGCACAGCCTAGGGAATCTTCTTCCCTACCTTGACATGCTTATGTGCAAACATTGCCCAAGTATAATAATCACAGCAAGTTCTGTGTAATGAGGAAAATTGTCTGTAAATATCTGACAGCTGATTTAGGCTCCATTTGAAGTGGTATGAAAATCAACATGTTTCATGAATTTAGCCTTGTGTCAGAGTCTCCTAAGTAAAACGTATTTCTAAGTTAGAAGGAGGACACTTTTGGAAGTTCTCTTAACCACTTAATAGCCCAGAGATTTATGAAAAATTGTTTAGTATCATGACATTCCAGTGGTTACCACCAATACAGCCTTTTACTATAGCACTTCATTATTTCTTTCCCCTTTAACTCAGGACCACAGAGTCACTAAAAGAAAAAAACAGAGACTTCTCAATACAGCAGATTTGATTATAGAAATAAGTCAAATGCAACCTTTTTCTTTTCTCCACAGACACTACTCAGACCTTCTACCTCTGCTATATGAGCAACAAGGATCTGACTTTAAATAGCAACAATTAGCATTAATTGATGCACATCTTCAATTTCTTTTCTCTTTTGAGTTTATGACAGTAAACCCTTTCTGTAAAGGTTTTAAAAGAAGACTAGAGAAAATTGTGCCTTTTCTCTCCTCATTCCTCCCCCAACATTTTTCATACAGTCATCTTTCCCACCTTCTTTCTTGTCTTCATGAAAGACCTACTTTTTCCATGCAATGTAATCCTCCTTCCATGTGCTCATCATTTTAAAGCTTAAAACTTTTGGAGCACATTGCTTAAATCCTTCACTCTTTACCTCCCCTCATTGAAGAACAACAACAAAATCATTGGTCTCAATCCTTCTTTTCCCTCTAGCTGTTCTGGCTCTTAGCTTACCTCTTTTTTTTTTTTCCTTCAGCCATGCTTCTTGAACTAGTCAGAAAATGAAATGTGTTCCCTGCTTCTACATCACCTAAACCCCCTTCTACTCAGCTGAGTCTGAATTACCAATGACACTGTGAATCCCCCTCTTGCTGAATCCAAGGAAAGCCTTTCAATCCTAACCTTGGTTGCCATCCTTATGGCACATCATCCTTCTGACCGCTCCTTTAATGAAGGTCTTATTCTGTGACTTACTATTCTAGGCTCCATTTGAAATGATATGAAAATCAACATATTCCTTCTAGATACCCTTTTCTGGTCTCCTCTGTGGTTTTGGGTCCCCTTCTCAAGGGATCTCAGGCATTTGTGCACCTCAGAATTATCTGGGTACTTGAAAAACATGAAGATTCATATCTTCCTCACATCCTTACTGGATAGATCTGGACCTAAGCATTAGATATAAAATCAGACGTATGTTTGGAAAAAGTAAATACACCCACACAATTTTGGAGACTTGCCCAGGACCATGTTTTTTAAGCAAGCACATGAGTTGGTTGTGATGCTAATGACTTTGGTCTGCTATTCTCCTGGGACCAACTCCCTTCAGCTCCTATCTACTCACTCAGGTCTCTTCAATTGTTATTTCCAACTTAAATCTCTCTCTCATTCTTTGTATTATATTCTCTATCTCTTTTTATGACTTATAGGTTCACCTTCCTATGTGGTATCTTTAAATGGATAATTTTAACACTGATGACTTAAGATGGCTAAAAAGAACCTGAAAATCAGAGATAGGATCTTCAAAATCACAAATCAACTCTAGCAGAGTATCTGTCACATAGCTAGTGCTCAATAAATATCCCTGAGGGAAGGAGAACAGGTGATCATTTAAACAAAGATTTTGGTGGACTAATTAGGTCAGTGTTACAGGAATGAGAATTCAGAATTGTTCCAAACAGGTACAATGTAATTATAATAAAGGCCATCTACCAGCAGGGCCAGTGTTAACCCCTGTAGCTGAACCACTCCCCTTTCTCTAACAACCACTTAGTCTTTGGTCAAGTCAGGTCTTCACTCTCCAATATTTTTCAAAGTAGTATGAGTTTAAGTGTATATACAAGTTTTATAAATGCATTTAAATATGAGTATGACATATTAGACTGATGTTTTCTGACAGAGATTGGGCTCAGCTTTATGGCACAGAAACTTAATGAGAGTAGGTTGACAAAATAAGTGCTATTTTCTTTACATAAGAAGTCTGGAATTGGCCTTCAAAAGCTGGTACCGTAGCTCTGTATGCTATCAGGATTTCCAGTTCTTCTGTCGTTCTACCTCATCATTAAAATGCAATGATCATCCTTATGCTTATTTCCCCATGTTTGCATGATAATTACTCTATGCACAGCCTCAAAAACTTTCCCAGAACCTGTATCAAAGTATCAGAGTTTAGCTTACACAGCCAAATTTCAGTTGTTGAACATCTCCCTTCTGAAGTAATTCGGTTATTGACCAAGTGACTAACAGAAAAAATGTCTCAGTTGTACAACTCTTTCATGCTGTTACATCAGCATGACAAAAAGCATCTCTCAGGCCACAAACAAAGGAGGGAATGCAAGTCAGTTTACTACTAAACCTGGTGTTAACATCTCAAGAAATTGTGCTGTGAATATTTTTGTGATTTTTTTTTGCTTTTATTTTTGTCAAAATGGATGATTAGCATCATTTTAAGACAAAGAAGCTATAAAAAGTACTAATGAAAAAACAATGATTATAGGCAATTGAAAAGGTAGAAAAACTGTTGTTTTTTGGACAAAAAGCAACTAGGTAGTGACAGTACTTCAGAGACAGTGATAATTGAAAAGTGAAGATGCTGAAAAAGTGACTTCCTGAAAGAAAGTCACTTAGAACTAGCACTGAAAGTGATTTGTTTAAGTCAGGTAAGGAATAGTTCAATAAATTTAAGAAAAAGGTGTTTGTTTATGGAGTAAGCAATAAATTAGACATGTACTGTATAAGAAAGGTTAAAATAAGGAATTATTTGGGAGTATGGAACAAATTAATCCAATTTACATTATTTTTAATAGGAAAAAACTGATTTGGTTTTCAACCAAATAGTTTCTTGAACAGCCTTCAGAAATGAATTAAGTTAGAGAACTGAAGTTCCAATGTATCTCATTGGTCAATCCTGTGTTACATTGGCACTCTACAAGAGACTCTCAGAAGTTATTTTTCTGGGCACATCCACTATCCATATAAAATTGAGTTCCTGTCACTTAAAAATGAGATAATAAATATTGAGTAATCAACTAAGATAATCTACAATAGATCTATTCCTTTATTTATTGAGTATGTGGATATATTAAAAAGTTAAAACAGACATGACCCCTATCTTCAAGAGGCTTCTACCTTCTGAGGAAAGACTAAGCACATTGATGAATTCAGAATAACATACTAAAATAAATTTCCCAGAGAAAAAATATGGTCCTATGAGTATGTATCAACCTCATCTTGAATGAATCATTAAGAAATGTTTCTATGAAAGAGCAATAAATTGAAATCTAAAAAACTAGTAAATTGTAAATATATGACAAAATATATGGGGTATATATATCTATACGTGGGAAAAAACTTTCCAGGAAAATGGAGGAGTATCTGGAAAATTCTTATATGGAAGAATCTAAGACATTTCATTATTTTTATATGTGGCTACAGATCAGCAAAGTCATAGACATGGTATGAAGAGGTGCTAGAGAAGTATGGCAGTAAAGGGAGAAACTATAGGAATTTTAAATAGGAGGATAGCCCTAGCCAGTTTGGCTCAGTGGATAGAGAGTCAGCCAGAGACTGAAGGGTCCCAGTTTTGATTCTAGTCAAGGGCATGTACCTCAGTTGCAGGTTCAATTCCTGGTTGGGGTGTGTGCAGAAGGCAACCAATTGATGTGTCTTTCTCACATTGATGTTTTTGTGTCTCTCCCTGTCCTTCCCACTCTCTAAAAATCCATGGGAAAATATCCTTGGTTGAGGATTTTAAAAAAGAAAAAAAAGATTATATAGGAGGATAAGATGATAATATCTGCACTGTGATAGATCATTATGCCTGCATTGTGAAGGATCAATAGAATGGTCAGCAGTTATAGGGATCCAGGTAATAGGAAACCGAAGCTAAGAATAGGGTGCTGGCGGTGAAGACAGAGAGAACTTATGTAGAATTTTATAAGATATCAGGAGGCAAATAAATAGAACTTGTTGTCAATTAATGAAAGAAAACTCTAAAAGAAAAAAGTATTATAGAAGATATCAGATCCATGAAAGTGATTTTTTTTTAAGATCTATAAAACAAGACAAAGCTCTTGGAGCTTAAAAATATTATGATAGGCATGAAAACATTTAGAGAAAGTATAGAGGATAAAAATTGAGAAACCTTTGAGAAAGTAAAACAAAAAGAGATAGAGAATAAGAAAGTAAGATAAAATAGAGGCTGTGATGGATAATTTTGTGTGTCAAGTAGGCCATGAGATGTCCAGACATTTGCTCAAATATCATTTGGCTGTGACTGTGAGGATGTTTCCGGATTAAATTAACATTTTAATCTATAACTGAGTAAAATAGGTCATTCTCTAAAAGGTAGGTGCACCTCATTCAACCAAAGACCTGAATATGTTTTTTAAAAGCTGAAAAAAATTAAAAATACTAATAGCAAACATCAGAGGGAAAAAAAGTCTATCAACACAGGGACTTTGTTATATTCAATAAAGTTAACTCTTCCTCACTGGGTGCTGCTGAGTGTGGCATTCTTAAAAAAAATAGGTAAGTCAAGAATGAACCACTCTGTCTAATTACCTTGAGCTGAAACATTGGGGTTTTCTTGACTTCAACTTCCAACTGAAACATTACCTCTTTTTGGATGTTGAGCCTGCCAGCTTTTGACTAGAACACATAGCATCTACTTTCCTGGTTCTCAGGTCTTTGGACTCAGACTCTCAGCTCTCCTAGTCTCCAACTTGCCAATTGCAGATCTTGGGACTTCTCAGCTTCCATACCACTTAAGCCAGTCCCTAAATTGTGTGTGTGTGTGTGTGTGTGTGTGTGTGTGTGTGTGTGTGTGTGTGTATCCTATTGTCCTATTTGTTGTGTTTCTCTGGAGAACACTGATTAATACAGAGGCCACAGGAATATCATCTGAATAAAAAAAAGATAATGTAGAAAAATACAGAAGAAATTTGTCAAAGAAATGATGTAAGAAAATTTCCCAGAAAATGAATATGAGTTTCTAAATTTAGAGAACCAGAATATGCCCAAAAAGTATTTAAAAGCAGATCACACTAAGACCTTTGGGGAAAGTTCAAAACACCAGAGACTAAGAGCAGTACTTAAACCTTCCAGAGAGAGGGGGGAAAGGAAAATTATAAAAACAGGGACCAAAATAATGCCAGACTTGTCAGCAGTCACAGCACAAACTAGAAGGCATTGGATTCATGCCTTACAAATTCTGAAGGAATAGCTGGTGCTTTATAGTACAACTTGACATTTAAAGTGGACTCAGGAATAGGTTTGAGAAATTTTTAAATAAATAAATTGAAACAATTATATTTTTTTTGAACTTAGAAACATGGAAATCATAGATGTTCTCAGCAAGAGCTGTTTCACTGGTGCTGGGGATAAAACCAGATTAAAATGAGTTGTGAATGAGTTGAAGATGAGGAAATATAACCCACAATTATAGATAAGGGAAGGTTAAATAATTAACTAATTAGTATAGGAAAAGTCTGACTATGTTTCATATCAATAGAAATAATACTGTTGATTACAATCCTTTTAGTTGGGTGTACAAGACAGAGTAGAAGTTATTGATAGCATTCAGGTAGAGTAAATGGCCTTGCATAAGGCAAGGATAGGGCCATCTAACAGAGAAGAAAAGAAATGGAGTTTAGAGTAGACTTTGGTGGATATATTTATAATAGGGGGAGTGAAAGAGGGGGAGAGAGAGAAACATCAATGATGGGAGAGAATCATTGATCGGCTGCCTCCTGCATGCCATGACCAGGAATCAAACTGTGACTTCCTGGTTCATAGGTCGACACTCAATCACTGAGCTACACTAGCTGGGCTGACCTTGGTGGATTTTAATTTGGGCAACATATTAAAGGAGTTCAGTCTATTAAGAAATGTTTAAAATACAGTGGTACCTCGAGATATGAGTTTAATTCGTTCCGTAACCTTGAGGCATGGGAAACCATGAGACGCTCTAGTTGCAGTAAACTTGTAGGTCATGTGCAGCCGGCCAATCGGCGCGATTACTCGTATCTCAAATGTTGCTCGTATTTCAAAGCAAAAATAGCTCGTATCTCAAAAATATCGTATGTTAGACACTCGTATCTCGAGGTACCACTGTACCTATGTGTAAAAAGGAGGAAGAGGCATTAGAAGCCATGGATTCATAAAGCACATGAGCTTCACTCATGAAATTGGCCTATTGCCATGAATCTTTAATTTCTCACACAGACTTTTTGTGACAAGGTTTTAAGCCAGAGTCTCATCTAAATAATAGAGAAAAGAACTATCTAAAAAAAGAGCCTTTAGCTGTTTGGGTTCATAAAAGGGAATTTGAAAATATGGGGAAAACTGTGAATGATGTTGATCTTCTTCAGGGAAAGGACAATGGCTTTATCTCTGTGTCTTGAGCACTTAATATTCTGAAACATGACAACTGCTCAATAAATTTATCTTCAGTAATTAAAAAAATAAATGATGAAATAAATAGTTTATTTTTGTCTCCTTTTTGGCAAAGTCCAGTATCTTTCTTACTTAGGATAACTGAAAATGTGTCAGTGTATTGCTAAAAGTAATAGATAAGTAGAGGGTTAGAGATAAGTACCCCTAAGAATTTAATACAGAGGTTTCAGCATGCAAATTTTGTAAAGAGAGTTTCCTGTCCACACTAAACACATCAGACAATTAACATGATGCTGAATGTCCTAGAGTCACACTGCCTCTGTTTAGTCCAGTTCATTTGATTTCTAGTTAAATGGGTAGAAATATTTATTAGAATGGCTAACAATTTGCCAAGCAGAGTCAATTCTAGGTTTTTAGGCAAAGGAAAAGACTAATGGTGCAAATGTTTAAATAAGTAAGTTATTTTTAATCCCTTTTATTTTTATTTAGAATGCATTACTGATTATTCTTTTTATTTGCTTCCATGTTACAATTAGTCTGTATTTCTCACATACTGAAAATACATTGGATATCAAGAAGACAGGCTGGAAGTAGACATAACTTTTGAAACATATAAGTTTTCAAACTAATGTCCTCAGTTCATTCCAAGTATATTAAAACCATTCAGGTACCTTTTTCTTTCAGAATCCAGTTCTCTGTAGCAAACTGCTATCTAACATCTGAGCTGAAACAAGTTAGAGTTTATATTCCTTACTCACAAAAAAGATAGCTTTAAAAAGTTGTAACTAAAATTGAGAAAGTGACATATGAGGCATGGTAAGGGTGGGGAGGAAGGACTGGTGGAGAGGAAAGATTACTCAGATCCCTTCTAGATCCAACACATGAATGGGGAAAAGATGCCAGAGAGTGACCACAAAAGACCAAAGGAGAATGAGTAGAAATTTGGTCTGGCCTGGTGGCTATTGCATGATACAGCAGTACTGCTTGCATATGATGTAAAATTCTTCAAGGATGTTTCAGTTGAGAATGCCATGGTGGAGGGAGAGGGATCCTGGAGTTCCAGGGCAGTCTTGACATCAGGATGAGGCTAGTGTTGGGCAAATACAATGTAAGTGGGTGAAGCTGAAATAAAATGAAAGGAGCCAGCATAATGGAATGTGACTTTGGCCACTACTCCATGGAATGGGAGATGGGTGGCCACAAAAATCTCAAACTAAGGAGACTCCAGAGACATGAAAAGAAAGGAGTGACCCTGGCAAGCCAGAAACCCATGTTGTCACATTCACCCCCTGGCATTAATTTCTCACTAGGAAGCAAGTACTAGTTTCACACTTGCCATATTTACCACCTCTCCTCACCAAGAATAGTGGGGCCAAGACTCTGAAGGAGATTCTTCTATAAGCCTCTGAACTTTTATGTTCTTTGCTTAATTTCTTGCTAGTCCAAAACTGTAGATGTGTTGAAGATGACTGTCTCGCTATGGAAAAGTGACTCTGTGAACAGGAATTCAATGCTTTCAGCCAAACCAAGAAAACCATTAATTTATACCATAAAACGGACAGCCAGAGAATGCAAGTGGCACTGCACTGCTCAGAGGTTTCCTGCAAGTGTAAACAAAAACTTGGTTGTCGCTGGTGACTGGCTGTTTTTCAGACTCTGACCATATTTTAGAATGGAAACAATCAAGCAGTGATGTCAATGTCCCCATGAGATCTAAGCATCTTTTCTAACCTTATTTCTACCTATCACTTGACTCTGCCAATATAATGGGGAGTATAACTTGGTTCCTGAGAAAACTAGTGAGACAGAGTTCAAAGGCATTTGCACCTTAACTGATAAAAAATAGATTAAATATTTAATATGAGTGTCTCAAATCTCTACAAGGGCCCACACTTTGATGGAGTCTTTACATTAATAACCCTTGCTTTATGTCCCATCGCACAGAGGTTCTTCAGAGCCACTAATATACTCATAATGCTTAAAGCCCACAAACCTGTGGTTTACTTCCTGGAGTTCTCTGCTCTGGACTTATTAGAACTGACAGAGGAGCCTGAGGTTGTGGCTACTTCTCATATGTCATTAGAAAGATGAAAAAATAGCCCTTGACCTTTAAATAGAAAGTTGGACAAATGAACTTTAAGGAAAGATGACAATATTGGAAATGTTTTTCTTAGTGGTGGTATCCTAGAAACTAATAACCACTTTAAGAGCCACCAAGAAGGCCAACTTACTGCAACTGAATTTACTTAACATTCAAAGACTGTTCCTGAATAATTTGTCCTTCTTTGATTGTTGTACTCTTCAGTGGGATGGCTTTTCATTGGCAGCCACATGTAGAAGGTTGGAATTATTGTGTCAAAAAATGTATGTGCTTTTCCTCTTAATAGACATTTTCAGATTGTCACCCTATCCACCAGCAATGGATGAATGGACTCCTTTTTCCACATCCCAGTATAGAATGGGTTTCCACTCTTTTCTGTATTTGACAGTTTGATAGGTAAGAAATGATATTTTATTATTATTTTAATTTTCATTATCTGGACCTGCAATGAAGTTGAACATTTTTTTTATGTGTATTGGCCTTTGAATTTGCTGTTTGTAAAGAGCCTACTCATAATTATTTGCACATTTTTAGGTTATTTGCAAGAGTTTTTTGTATGTTAGAAGCATAAATGTTCTGTCATATGTATTGAAAATATTTCTCTCAACTTATAGTTTGTATTTTTACTTTGTTTATGGTTTCTTTTGTACCACTTAAAATTTATTTATATAGAACTATGTTTATCTTTTTAAAAATGGATTGTTTTGCTCTTTTAGTCATGAGTCAACAGTAAGTCTTGTCACTATGGTAGAAAGCCAATAGTCCAGGGTATTTCAAAATTGCCTTCACACTCTTAATTTTATGACTGTAAATATGAGACACCATGAAGATTCTTTCATTTCTCAAATTCAAATACTGTGGAATAATATTTTGCTGTCATATTTTAAGGTAGAAAAGGAGAGAATCTAATGAGAAGATATAACTCATGAATAAGTAGGATATCTGTAAAACTTAAACACAACTTTAAGAAACCCAGTCATGGACCATATTACCAGACTTCTATAGAAGATTGCCATCAAGAGAAAAAAAAAGCCACCACTGACCACTGAGTTGGCCCTATATTCTTGGGTATATTCATTCTAGCAATTTCTTTTAGGCTTGCTAGGATCATGTTGGCTACAAAGACTTTTTTTTCTGGGAGAATTGGGTTCATAATGTCCCATACCTCATATAGAGGGTGTTAATTTAAAAGAAAAGTCTAACAAGTGGAATCTTAGTTCTGGATTTTTTTTTCCCTTAAAGAAACATAGAAAATATAACTTGCCAGATTTTCATCTCTGACAAAAAAACATGCAGTGCTTAATTGAATCCTGAAGAATCTCTTCAACTGATGAAAGGAATATGTCTCAGAGAAACTTAATTTTCTGGCTTTTTTACATACATACGCATGCACACACAGACACACATCAATGCCCTGAAACTTTACAGCCAGGCTCCCAAGATTGTTGGTTTACTAAACTAAGAATGAGTCATCAGTTTTCCAGACCCCTGTCCCTCAGGATAATTGAGACAGCAGTTGGCTACCTCCTTAGCTGTCTATCTAGCCCATCCTCAAAGTGATCTGTTTACTTTAACAAGTGCAATGAAATTGAAAAACAAGACCCTTTTGCTTTGTAAAGTTATTTGGTGGTTTGTTTAGGGAACCTGATATCTCTCTTTCCTTTTTTTAAAGTGTAAATTTGGTTAATAGGACTTATACAGGCTAAAGGCATTCTAAACATTACATCCGTATCTACTTCCAGGTTATTCACTTATATGTCATGTTATCTCCATGCATTAAAACCTATGTTTCCTACAAATGGATAGTGAGAGCTTACTATGTTTTAAGTCATTGTGCCTGGGGCCTCAATTTCAGAATTTCTAGACACAGAAGGAATTTCTCCTAACTGGAATAGTTCTAATTCCTATCTTCCTTGCTTCCATAGGGAAGCTGCTATGTATTGCCTTAGGGATTCACAAAGGCACTTCAGCTGGATTGGCAGTCTTTCTCAGCAATCCTCTTCCATGACCATCTTCCTTTCATTTCCACATCACCCTTTGCAAGTGTAGAGCACTTTCCTAAAACATCCAACTTGCCACTCAAACATGGAATACTTATTGTTTTCACTTCACAAATTATAAGCAAATAGATAACCCCCATTTAACACATTTCTTGGTGCCTCAAAGAAGGAAGTACTCCATCTCTCAATCAAATGCTTCCATTTATATGTGCTCTGGACTTCTCTTCTGCCTTAATGTATTTATTATTTTAATATCTTTCCTTCTCTTGAATCTGTCCAGTCCTCTATCAGTTCTTTCCCATCAGCTAATAACCATGCACTGGTCTCTCCTAAGTGTGAAAGTTCACTTTGTCTTTCTCCTGCAGGCACTCTCTATTTTCCTTGATAGAACAGATTGCTCTTGCTATCTCTCTTTTATCTTCCCACAATAGCATCTCCCCCTTTTACTGCTGTGCTTAGCAGAGTAATTTGTTTACTGAAGAACATCTGTCACATCTGAAGGATATTTTTCTGGTCCTTATCTTACTTGACTTCTCACAGCAACTGGCCCATCTCACCATTTCATTTATGAGATGTTTTCCTATTTTGTGTCTGGAACATCTTCCTCTCTCCTTGGGCTTACTTGCTAGCTCTCTTGTCTTTTTTTAGAATCTGTGTATATTCTTCCTTCTCTGGTGGACCTAAAATATAGTATCACATGTAATTGTGCTTCCAGTCTTTATTCTTTATAGATTCTCTCTGGGTAACTTAATTCAATATATAAGATTCCAGTTGTTACCTAAATATGTTTGTTTCCCAAATGGGATACTTAAAAGGTTCCTGTACAGAAAGAAATTCTTTATTTCTTCTTACTTTACCTTTCTGTATTTTCCCCACTTTGATAATTGGTGATATAGTTTGCCTTAATATCCTGGGAGGTATCATGGACAACTTTGTTTTTTCATCCACCACCCTCCCACCACCCATACTCTGTCTATCCAACCTCTATTTGGTCACTACATTTAAATCTGTTACACTGTTGTCCCTTTGAATAGGGCCCAGTTATTCTGTCTATCTCTGTAAATTACCTCCATATCTCCATGATCAACTCTCTCCAAGCATGCTCAACTCGCTTAATGGGATAATCATTCTAGAATATAAATCTTATCATATGACCCAGCTGCTTCTACTCATTCAAGAGAATCTGGCTACATAGGATCTTTCTTTGGAGTACTAGACTTGAGATACTGGGACTGTACCTTGTGCTTCAGCCAGAACAAGCTACTAGTAGTTCCTAACTTTTCATTATGTTTCTCCCATTTGTGACTTTGAATGTGACATCAAAAGAAGAAGAAAAGAGGAAGAAGGAGAAGAAGAAGAAAAAGGAGGAGGGGAAAAGGGAAGTCTGGAATGGCTTTAAAAAAATTTTTTATAGAGTGACTGAATGAATTTGTATATTTATTTATGCAAGCAGTTTTATTTTTCCTTAAAAGCTTTGTTGTTTGTCTTCCCATTGTTATTTTGGACCTCTGGGTCCTTTAAAGTCTGATCATGCTTAGGAACAACTGACAGTGTCATTGAAGCAGGTTTTAAAGAAGATTGAAGGTATACACAATGATGAGGAATGTCTTTTAAAAATACTTTGTTCATTTGCACAATATCCCCATTTTTAGCAAATGACTATGTAGCATCCCTGCCTCTACTGGATCTTCTCATCTTCCTTTGCCCACTCAGCCACTCCTAACCCCCAACTCAGAGTTCCTCACCCAATCTCCCAACACATGAAAGGAAAGATTCCCAGCTCCTAACAAGATCAATGATCTGCAAGGCTATACTGTCTTGTATGAATGCAGGACTTATGAAAGATGCAGTGACAACTTCGGAGCTGCTATTCCCATCAGTTCCCAATAAAACTGAACCCAAGGGAGGTCCTATAGGATAGATGGATGGGCTCAAACATGGCTTAAAACCAACATCAATGAGAGGAACAGAGATTTGGCCTTTCTAAAAATGGGCTATAAGAAAATGTAGAACAGTTCTGCAACTCATGTGCCCTTTGTATAAATAAGATAAGAGCTATTAAATGTGGTGTGTTCCTGGTGTGCTAGATAATGGTCAACATTGCATACATTGTCAGATTTAACACCTTAGCTTTTTTTTTAAGTAATATCTGAATAAGAAAGGAATTGGAGGTGACTACTCAAATCCTTCACTGAGTCCTCATCATATCCAAGATAAAAACCTAATTCTTATCTCCTACTTCCTCCTCCCAGGTATCCTACATTCTTAACACAGTAGTATATAGACTCACCTATGCTTCAGGGCCCTTGTACATACCTTTCACAATGTTCAGAATATTCCACTAATTCCTGTCTACCTGACAATACAAAGCAGTAGTTTCTTATTTTGAAGCATCGATTTCCTCTTCAGGTAAACTTTGATCTTTCTTCCCTTTCAACTTCATTTTGTTCCTAGCTCTACTACATTAATGACTGTACTGAATAGTGCTCATGTGACTGCTTTCAAATCTTCTTAGCCAGGACACATACTCAGGAATATATCAGTGTAGGAATGTGCCACTTTACCTAGTAGGCAAGTGTCCAATAAATATTTATTAAAAGAATGAATACACTAGTGAATAAACAGATGTTTCTTAGTGGCAGAGGGAAGTCCTTCTCTCTCATTGCACACAGTTTTCCTCATTTCTGTCACATGGTGGGTGTTTTATTGTGGTCCAGTGCTGGTGAGGGGTTTTCAATTAAACCTACCCTGAGCAAACCCAGGGTGTTACAACCACCTTGGTATTAAGCTTGCTATTGACACATAAAACTGTGGCAGCTCACTCTATTCCTAAAAAAAGAAAGAAAGCAGGATTGACTTTGTCTTCTTAAAGAGAAGTTGCTGAAGGTCAAAGACTTGACCAGTGTGAACACTTTCCTAGGTCACAAATTTCACTATATTTCTCTTGCTGGAGAAGAATGAAGTTAGATGAATCTCAAGTCAAGAATGAGAATACAGGGTGGAACAAACATAGGTTTACAGTTGTGATTATGCAAAGCATAGAGTTTATTTTTGTATTATTTATAGCTATGCATTGGGCCAGAGTCAAAATCTGGCCACAGAGTCAGTCTGGGGTCTCCTGCCGTTGCTTCCTCTAAACATGGGAAGCTGTAGCTTGCACTGTCCAGCTCAGGACAGCTGGACGAACCTAATATGCCACTTATACTCCTGGAAATGAAAAGTGGCTGCTGCTACCAGTATAATTTTTGCACTATTAGTCCCTTATTGTGTCAGTAGCTCCAGAATTAAAACTCTGCAGATATGTCCAGTTTGAATATCCATACTCTAATTGTATAAGGTGGAATGAAAAATGTTTGCCCTGCCTTTTACCTTCTATAATGAAAGGTAAGTTCAGCTTCATAAAACAGAAGTCTCTCAAACATAAAACGAGGAGCCAGAACAATGACAAATATCCACTGAACTCCAAGCCTGCCTTCCATATGTTAATGGCTTCGTGAAAGAAGCAGCATTATTTCCTGTTTATATTTTTAATGTTACCTCACAAGATAAAAATAGGAAAGCCAAACAAACCATTAAAAAATCAAGCAATACCCTAAGAAATTAGAAACACCAATCAGAAAAGATTTATGCACCCCTATGTTCATAGCAGCACAATTTACAATAGCTACAATTTGGAAACAGCCTAGGTGCCCATCAGCAGATGAGTGGATCAGAAAACTATGTTATATCTACACAATGGAATTCTATGCTGCCATTAAAAAGAAGGAATTCTTACCATTTGCAGCAACCTGGATGGAACTGGACAGCCTTATGTTAAGTGAAATAAGCCAATCAATGAAGGAGAAGCACCATATGATCTCACTCATTTGTGGATAATAAAGAACATTATAAACTGATGAACAAAAGCGTAGACACAAAGGCAGTAAAGCATCAAACAGACTGTCAAATTACAGCAGGAAGGTTGAGGAGAGGTGGGGTAGATAAGAGATCAACCAAAGAACTTGTATGCATGCATATAAGCATAACCAATGAACACAAGACACTGGGAGGTTGGGGTATGCCTGGGAGGGGGGAGGGGCAATGGGGAGATATGTATACATGTAACACTATAAAAAAAAAGAAAAAAATCAAGCAATAGCTTGGCCGGTGTTGCTCAGTGGTCAAGCCCTGAACTATGAACCAGGAGGTCATGGTTCGACTTCTGGTCAGGGCACAAGCCCTGGTTGCTGGCTCGATCCCCAGTGTGGGGCATGTAGGAGGCAGCCAATCAAGGATTCTCTCTCATCATTTATGTTTCTATCTCTGTCTCCATCTTCCTTCCTCTTTAAAATGAATAAAAATATATGTATTTCTTAAAGTCAAGGAATATTTCATTGAGCATGTATTTCTATGAAACAAAAAGGTTGGGTTAGACTCATTCTTGTCTACTAAAACCTTATCTAAAAATGGAAATTAAATGTTTAACGCAAAAATTAGGAAATAGGTGCCATTTGAGTATAACAGCTCAGAGCAATGAGCCATCTTTATGGACTGAAATGATCAGGGAAGACATCACAAGAAAAAGTTAATAATATTGAGCTAGATTTCTAATCATGTTTCATTTTCAGACTACATTTATCTTTTTTATTTCATGACTTTCATATCTTTATTAATGTTACCTTTTTTGCTCAGATAACCCTTTCCTGTCTTCTCTATTTATCTCATTTCAGTACATTTTTAAAGCTCCACTCCAGAAAATAAATGGATGGATACATACATGTGTTTGCACATGTGTTAGAAAACAGACACAGTAAGATCTGTATGCAGAATAATGGGATCTTAGTTTCAAGAAAAGAATTCTGTTTCTCTGTCTATATTTATAAGCAGTTAGTGGCAAACCTAAAACACTTTGAACTGTTACCCAAATGTAATTCCACATCTCCAATGACTTACTGTGTCTTATTGGCTTTTCTCAAACTCATGAGGCCATATTCATCATTTTCTCTGTTCTACAACTTTCTATTAACAGACGCTTTTGGCTTTAATCTTAAAAACTTTAACAAACTTTTAAATTAGTCGTGACTTACTCTGCCCACAAATGCCCCAATCAGATTCTGCTTTCTTCACAATACTTTGTCTCACTCCTCTGTTCTCCTCTCCATCACCCCTTCACAGTCCACATGAAGCATCTTATACTGATTTCTGGTGGCATCCTTGATCCCAGCCTCCACTTTCTGGTACACACTTCATGGGATTTCACAGGTTAGCCTTTCCCAAATATTTATTTCAAAGCTTTGCTCTTGTGCTTAAGAAACCTACGGTCTTGCAGTATCCTGCTTCATTAGGCTGAGTTCCTTCATCCTGCTTCTGAAGATTATTGTGAAGGCACTCAAATTTCTTTTTTTTTAAATATATTTTATTGATTTTTCACAGAGAGGAAGGGAAAGGGATAGAAAGTCAGAAACATCGATGAGAGAGACATCGATCTGCTGCCTCCTGCACGCCCTACACTAGAGATGTGCCCGCAAGCAAGGTACATGCCCCTGACTGGAATCGAACCTGGGACCTTTTAGTCCGCAGGCCGACGCTCTATCCACTGAGCCAAACTGGTCTCAGCAAATTTCTTTTTTAAAAAATAGATTTTTATTGATTTCAGAGAGGAAGGGAGAGGGAAGCAGAGATAGAAACATCAATAGTAAGAGAGAATTGTTGATCTGTTGCCTCTGACCAGGACCCCCAGTAAGATGGAGACTGTAACCCAGGCATGTGCCCCAACTGGGTATCAAACTGTCACTTCCTGGTTCATAAGTTGACGCTCAAACACTGAGCCACGCCAGCTGGGGTGAGCACTCAAATTCTTTAAGGTGTGTCATAGAACTCTCCAAATGCAGATCTGATGGAATTCTGCGATCTTACCACACTCTTGCTCAAGTTTCTTTTCAGATAAAAATCACTTAAAGGCCAAAAATTCAGCTTATATCTCATATCTGCTCATCTAAGTCATTCTCATTCTTCAAGCCTTTCTTCACCTACCCTTTTTCTACATGAAATACCTTCCCATCTCTAGGCACCTGATGTATCCCAAAAGGCTGTGCATCAGGACCCACTCATTGATTAGTCCCTTCTTTAAATATTCATGACATTGACAATTTATATTACACAGTTTAACATTTAAATATTGTTCTGTTTTATTAATCTTGGTAGGGACTCAAATGTGCAAGTCTTAACTTCCTACTATAACTATGTTGCTGGAGTTTAGAAGTCATATCTTCCATGTAAATATTACATCCAATGCTCATTTTAGCAGTGGCTGAAAACACTACAGATGATCAATAAATATTTATTGATTGGTGCCAGA
>PVJN01026271.1:0-29186 GCA_004026805.1 Lasiurus borealis
TAAATGGGATTGCTTTTTGGGTCTCTCTTTCTGTAATTTCACTATTAGTGTATAGAAATGCCACAGACTTCTTAGCATTAATTTTGTATCCTGCTACATTGCCGAATTCATTAATTAAGTCAATTAGTTTTGGAATGGAGTCCTTTGGGTTTTTTATGTACAGTATCATGTCATCTGCAAATAAGGACAGCTTTACTTCAGAAAAATAATATTGATCTTTTTGCCTTAGTGTTTTATTTTTTACTTACAAATACAAACAAACTAATGTTAGCTGCTTAAAAATAACCAGCTAAACTGTAAAGTGAGCAGAAACATACCAGAGTCAACTAATAGCTCTGAGCTTTCAGTGCATTAGGATTCAGTACATCTGTGTTTTATGGAGAAAATGGAGCACTTTAGGTCATCTAGATGTGATTGATTGGAAGTCAATCAAATGTGGCCTATGAAAAGGTGGGAAGGGCTGCTTTAAAGATGCCATGATTCAGCCACACTGATTCAGCCTGTACTGATGGGGAGAGGATTTTGATAGAAAGACAATGAGCAGGGAAAAGTTTCTCTTTCATTGTATGTCTGTTACTGAATGTCCAGAAGTTTTGTTATAGTAAGAAAATTTAACCTCAGTCTTTACTAATGTATCCTTTATATTTTATTCACATGAAAACGAGTAAAATCTGAGGGATAGCAACAAATTACTTTCAAAGATAAATACTTAGAATTACGAAAGAAAAAAACATCCCATTTTGTGAAATGCATCCTACATAGCAGTTGTCATATGGCTTTTTGACTGATTTCTAAATATAAAATAGATATCTTGCTATTTTCTAGGTGACATAGAATTAAATTCCATAGCAACAGAAGATTTCCATTAACTACCCTCTGGATCTGTTGCCAAAATTACAGCAGTACATCTATTGAAGTTAATCCAACACAAATAAAAATAACTCTGAATAATAGCTAATTATTAATGGTACTCTAGATTAAAAAACACTTTGCTTTTATTTATGCTATTTAAAAATTGAGAGTTTATATTAAGCTTAATATGTTCAATCTGAAATATTTTTCCTATTCTTAAGATAGCTATTTACAAAATTGAAGACAAACATTGAATGCACTATAGGATAAATACCCCTGATTGCCCAGTCTTCTCTTCATTTTTGGAAATACCAGGACATCACTGTGAGCAGCTAAATGTGATTACTGCAGCCTCCAGGTTTCAGTAAACATTCTTCTTTTTCAATATTGGAGTTAAGGAAGAGGGATCACAGGGGGAGGTAACTGGGGGGCAGCCAACTTTTTCTTACAATCATGTTGTACACTCACCTGATCTCTAATTGCTAATTGCTTCTATCTTCAGTAGTTATTAAACCCTAGAAGCTTGGTGCATGAAATTCGTGCAAGGGACTAGGCCCTCACAGATCCAGCTATCTCAGCCCTTGCAGCCCCGGCTGCCTGGTGGCCCTGCCTCTGGACCACTGGTCATTCTGGAAGGTCATTCTGAAAGGTCATTCTGGAAAGTGGATCCACTATCTAGCCTAATTACCATATTAGTTCTTTATTAGATAGGATAAGAAATGAACATAAGCTATAACATAAGGAAGAATCGGCTAACTCAGCCATTCACATTAGGGTATGTCAGTGGTAAATAAGGAAGTTTCCCTTAAGTAAGTCAGGCAGTGATGAAAACTGTGGGGAAGAAAAAAACTAGCTTCACATAGAACCTGGATGATATTTTATACTAACCTAATTCATACAATTTTTTCCTAATGTTCCAGCAGTGATTGAAGTAGGTTTACTAGTGGTCCCCTGAAGATGTTCATGTGCTTATACCCAGAACTTCTTGAATATGTTACATTGTCTGGCAAAGTGAATTAAGAATGCAGTTAGGCTAAGGCTGCTAATCAGTAACTTAAATAGAAGGTCACCTTTGATTATCCAAGGAGACCCAATACATTCACAACAGATTTATATTAACAATAGAGGTGTTTTTTGTGGTTTTTTTTTTCCATTCAAGGAAACATCTTTTCTTTTTATCTTTGGTATTTTTCTCACCTACCTCATATAAAGTATTTATTTATTTAATTTATTTAACAACTATTTATTGGATTCCTATAAGATATTGGGAGATAGAAACTATAAATTTATTTCTTTGTTTTTTTTTTCTCCATTTTTTTAAAATTAATGTATTACCACCCCACCCCAATCCCATACATGTCCTCACCCCCTCAGTGTCCTGCGTCCATTGATTATACTTATATGTACCCATACAAGTTCTTCAGTTGATCTCTTATCTACCCCTGCTTTCCCCTAACCTTCCCGCTGTAATTTGACAGTCTGTTTGATGCTTTATTGTCTTTGTATCTATTTTTTTTGTTCATCAGTTCAGTTTATAATGTTCTTTATTATCCATAAAAGAGTGAGATCATGTGGTATTTTTCTATCATTGACTGGCTTATTTTACTTAGCATAATGCTCTCCAGTTCCATCCAGCTTGCTGCACATGATAAGAATTCCTTCCCTTTTTCTGGCAGCATAATATTCCATTGTGTGTGTGTGTAGATGTACCATAGTTTTCTGATCCAGTCATCTGCTGACAGGCACCTAGGCTATTTCTAAATCATAGCTATTGTAAATTGTGCTGATATGAACATAGGGGTGCATATATCCTTTCTGATTGATGTTTCTAGATTCTTGGGATATATTCCTAGCAGTGAGATTACTGGGTCATATGGGAGTGCCATTTTTAGTTTTTTGAGGAAACTCCATATTGCTCTCCACAGTGGCTGCACCTGTCTGCATTCCCACCAGCAATGCATGAAGGTTTCGTTTTCTCCGCAACCTCACCAGCCCTTGTCCTTTGTTGATGTATTGATAATAGCCATTCTGACAGGTGTGAGATGGTATTGCATTGTCATTTTGATTTTTATCTCTCAGATAATTAGTGACTTTGAACACGTTTTTATGTGTCTCTTGGCCTTCCTCTGTCTTCTTTTGAAAAGGTTCTATTTAGGTCCATTGCCTATTTTTTCATTGGATCATTTACCTTCCTTTTATTAAGTTGTATAAGTTGCCTGTAGATGTTGGTGATTAAACCTTTATCAGTGAAAACATTTACAAATATGTTCTCCCATACAGTGAGCTTTCTTGTTGTTTTGTTGATGGTTTATTTTGTTGTGCAGGAGCTTTTTATTTTGATGTAGTCCCATTTGTTTATTTTCTCTAGCTCCCATTGCCCTAGAAGTATCAGTGAAGAAGTTCTTTCAGGATATGTCTGAGATTGTGCTGCCTGTGGATTCCTCTAGTACTTATTATGGTTTTCCATTTTATGTGTAAGTCCTGTAACCATTTTGAGTTTATTTTTGTTGTTGGTCAAAGTTTCATTTTCCCCACACCATATATTGAAAAGACTGTTTTGACTCCATTGTATGTTCATGCCTCCTTTGTCAAATATTAATTGAGCAAAGTGGTTTGGGTGGATATCTGGATTCTCTATTCTATTCCATTAGTCTATATGTCTGTTCTTGTGCCAGTACCAGCTGTTTTGAGAACAGTGGCTTTGTAATACAGCTTGAAATCTGGTATTGAGATCCCACCTACTTTATTCTTCTTTCTCAGTATCACTGTGGCTAATCGGGATCTTTTTTTATTCTACATGAAATTTTGGAGAGTTCTTTCTAGGTCTGTGAAATATGCTGTTGGTATTTTATTTATTTATTTTTTAAAAATATTTTATTGATTTTTCACAGAGAGGAAGGGAAAGGGATAGAAAGCCAGAAACATCTATGAGAGAGAGACATTGATCAGCCACCTCCTGCTTGCCCCCCACTGGGGATGTACCCGCAACCAATGTACATGCCCTTGACCAGAATCGAACCTGGGACCCCTCAATCCCCAGGCCGATACTCTATCCACTGAACCAAACCAGTTTTGGCTGTTGTTGGTATTTTAACGGGAAGTGCATTGAATTATAAATTGCATTGGATAGTATGGACATTTTAATGATGTTGATTCTCCCAATCCATGAGCATAGTATGCTCTTCCATCTGTTTACATCTTCCTCTATCTCTTTTTTCAGTGTCCTGTATTTCCGTGTATAGGTCTTTTAACTCCTTACTTGAGTTTATTCCTAGGTATCTTAATTTTTTTGGTGTGATGGTAAATGGGATTGCTTTTTTAGTCTCTCTTCCTGTAAATTCACTATAGATGTATAGAAATGCCATAGATTTCTTAGCATTAATTTTATATCCTGCTACATTGCCAAACTCATTTATTAAGTCTATTAGTTTTTTGATGGAGTCTTTGGGTTTTTATGTACAATATCATGTCATCTACAAATAAGGACAGCTTTACTTCTTCTTTTCCAATTTGGATGCATTTTATTTCTTCTTCTTGTCTAATTGCAATGGCTAATACTTTCAGTACTATGTCGAATAGGAGTGGTGAGAATGGGCATCCTTGTCTTGTTCCTGTTCTTAGGGGAAATGTTTTTAATTTTTTCCCAATGAGTATTATGCTACCTGTAGGTTTGTCATATATGGCTTTTATTATATTGATCCTTTATTCTCACTTTGTTGAGAGTTTTTACAAGAAAGGGTGATGTTAATTTCCCCATTAGTATCACAATCTCACCTGACTAACTGCTAACCTAAATGTTAATTTACATTAAATAATTACTATCAGCAATTTCATAGGAATAACTAGAATAAATATATATAATTTCCTAATAAGCAGTACAATTCTACTCAATTTTTATAGTCTTGGTTTCTGTGAAATAGTCACAAACCACAACATAACAATATATAAATTTCTTCCTTTACGATCTCATGCACTATTTAGCATTGGCCAGCTTCTCAGCTTGTCAGTGTTCTTTCCCAAGCTTGGTGACTCAAATGTATGCTTCTAAGAAGTTTCAGTTCTTTGTGGCCCTTTGTTTTGATTGTTGAGGTTTTCTATTTATTTGTATTATTGAATATGTGTTCCTTAGCCAGAAGCAATATTCACGGCTAGCATGAGAACAGACAAGGCATTGTGTAAATGCACATATGTTAGGGCTAGCAGAAGCACTTCAGACAGGAAGAATAAACAAAATGCAGAATATGTATTTGTTCCCATGAGGTTAAATTGCTTCCTCCCCCATAAAAGGACAGGTCTAATAGAATCCACCTGTTACTTTTAGTGTATTTGTCTGATGAGGGACCACTACCATCCAGGGATTTATCTCTCTGGTTTTGATCAACCACTGGGCAATAGCACTAGCCTAATCAGCTTTAGTTAGGAAAATTCCTATTATTTAAAAACAAGAGGTCCAGTGCATGAAAATCCATGCATTTGGCAGGGAGTAGTTCCTCACCCAGCCTGTGCCCTTTCACAGTCCAGGACCCCAAGAGAGATGTCTGACTGATAGCTTAGGCTGCTGGGGAAATAGGCCTAAGCTGGCTGTCAGACATCCCTCTGGAAGCCTGTGAGCCATCTGGGGATATCTGACTAATGGCTTAAGCCTCTAAGCCATTAGTCAGACACCCTTAGTGCTGGTGGAGGCAGGAGTGGCTCCCACCACCACTGCTGCACTGGTCAGCCATGAGCCGGATTCTGGCTGAGCAGCACTCTTATTGGGGCTGCAGTGTCCCCGCTGCCTACTTCCAATTAGTGCCAAGGATCAGCCATTAAAATGTGAGTATATGCTCCTTGATGGTCAGTGCACATCATCGTGATCAGTCATTCCTGGTTGTTCTGACTTTAGGGTCAATTTGCATATTACCCTTTTATTATATAGAATGTTCAATTCTTATATTCTGCTACCAGGATATCTGAAAAAGAAATTGATATCTACATACCAATTATCTTGTCCTCCTAATAGCTGAGAATCTCTTTTGCCTACAACTATTTCAATTTGAGTAAAAAATACTGTCATGCTTTGTGTGCATTCCATGAGGTTATTTGCATATCTCTTTCCTAGGCCACCTTAGTTACCAATCATTTAAATTTGTGCTTTACAGGTTCCTGACCATCTGGCCACCTCTTGTTCTCTGCACATGTCTCAGTCCAGACAGAGACAACCACATATACTGTTAGACATTCTTGCCCTGAGAGGGATTCATTCACCACCATTATTTAGGAATACTCTTATTGGGGCTGCAGTGTCACAGCTGTTCACTCCCAGTTAGTGCCAAGGACCAGCCTAGTCAGATTTATGGTTTACAAAGATCACTCTATCATGGTGAAAAATGGATTGGAGGATGCATTCACATTTTCAACATATGAGTGTTCAACATAATGGTGTCTGGAACCAAGGTAGTGGCAGTGAGGTTTAAAGGAACATAAAGCTCTTGAGAATGAAGAATTCTGTGTACATTTGATATCACTTACCTGATTATTAGTTCTTAGAGGGTGAGGGCTGCCTCTAGTTTACCTTACAGCCTTATTCCACCTATAATACCAGGTGCTAATGCATAACAACAACTACAAAACCTCATTTTAGTTTCTCCAAATTCTTGGAGCAAAATCAGCCATTAAAATGTTAGCTTCTGTACAAAGAAGTTTTTACTTTGTTTCCCATATATTCCAGATATAAGATATTCAAATGACCAACAGATGCTGAACATCACTAACCAGTAGAGAAAAGGTGATTCAAAACCACAATGAGCTGTCACTTCACACTTGCCAGAATGACTACCATTAAGAAAATACCAACAAATAACAAGTATTGGTGAGGATGTGGAGAAATGGGAACCCTTATACACTGTTAGTGGATTATAAATTGGTGCAGCCACTATGGAAAGAGTATGGAAATTTCCCCCAAAAAATTAAAAATAGAGCTGTCATGCCACCCACCAATTCAATTTCTGGGTAATTTATATGAATGAAAAAAAAAAAAAAACACAACACTGATTTAAAAAGATATATGTGCTCCATGTTCATTGCAGCATCTCTCTTTATAAAAGAGTAATATGAAAATCGACCAAACAGTGAAATGACCAGAACAACTGCTTACCCAGTCACTATGAGGAACACTGATCACCTCCCAGTCCCTTTCCCTGGCCAGCAGGCTCTGATCCCCTGATGGTAAACAGGGAACCAGGGGTGGGTGGCAGTGGGGGTGGGGCTCGCTGTGGGAGAAGATGGCCCTGATCACAGGCCAGGCCTAGGGACTCTATCTGTGCAGGAATTCATGCAGCAAGCCTCTAGCCCTATATAATAAAAGCCTAATATGCTAAGTGTCCTACCATTTGTTCAATCATTCAACCAGTAGCTATGACATTCTGACCAGTAGGTTAGCTTTCTGCTGGGATCCAGCCAATTAGGACTGGAAGAGATGGGCCAGGCATGCCCTGGAGCCCTCCTGTGGTCCCTCCGCAGCCCCAATTGTGCACTGGTGGGGGTACCTCTGCATGGCCTGCACACTCTCATAATGTGGGACCACTTGGGGAATGTCAGAGAGCTGGTTTTGGCCCCAACCCATGGGTCAGGCTGAAGGACCCCACTGGTGCATGAATCTGTATATCAGGCCTCTAGTCCTATCTAATAAAAGAGTATATGCAAATTAACCATCATTCTGCAACAAAATGGTAGTGCCCATAGACACAAGATGGTGGCGCCCAATCTTCTCAGCCCCACCAGAGTCCCCCAGTCACAGAGAGGGCTCCCGTTAACATCCTGCAGAGTAAATGGCCTGGCAGAATGCTGCCCAGAGGCCCCCCTGACCCTTTGTAAAATACAAAAACAAATTCACTCTCCACAGAGCAATCCCCTCCCAGCGCTGGCAGCTTGGGCTGGGTCTCATCCTAGCAGGGGTGTGTACCCCCAATGCGTGATGCCCTCCTAACTATGGTAGCTGGGGGTCTCAACCACTGAGTCACACTAGCCAGGCAGTTATGGAAAAATTTTAAATGTTTCTTTTTAAAAATATATATTTTATTGATTTGTTTAATAGAGAGGAAGGGAAAGGGATAGATAGCTAGAAACATCTATGAAAGAGAAACATCAATCAGCTGCCTCCTGCACTCCCCACTATGTATGTGGCCCCAACCAAGGTACATTCCCTTGACCGGAATTGAACCTGGGACCCTTGAGTCTGCAGGCTGATGCTCAATCCACTTATCCAAACTAGTTAAGGCTGTCCAATATGTTAAAGAAAAAAAAACCCTATCTAATAAAGAGGGAATATGCAGAGGAGGGCATTTGGGGGTGAGCAGGTTGTCAGGAAGGGCAGTTGAGGCTGGCAGGGGAACAGTTAGGCATTGATCTGGCTGTCAGGAGAGTAGTCAGGGGGTGATCAGGCTGACAGGCAGAAGCGGCTAGGGGCAATCAGGCAGGCAGGCAAACAGTAGTAGGAGCCAGTAGTCCTGCATTATGAAAGGAGTGTCTAACTGACTGTTTGGGATTGGGCCTAAACAGCCAGTTGGACATCCCCCAAGGGGTCCCAGATTGGAGAGGGTGCAGGTTGGGCTGAGGGACATACCTCCCCCCAGTGCATGAATTTCTAGTTATTTATAATAGCGAAAATATGAAAACAATTTAGGTGGTTAAGAGATGAATGAATAAAAAATATATGTATTCCATTTGCAACAACATGGTTGGAGCTACACAGCATCTGGCTGATTTGAAACTTAGAGAAATTTGAGTGGAACCATATGAGCTAATCTCTTGCTACAGTAACACTCCGTAAGGATAACAAAATATTAGTATCATGCAACATTAGCATGCGTACCACATGTCTAGGCTGGTCATAGAGGCAGTTCTATTCATGTTGGATGAGCTTATCCAAATATCTGAGGGCTGGCCAGGACAAATGGAATAACTGGGATCTGCTTCATGTGCCTCTTGTCCTTTTAGTAGGATATCCTAATCAAGTTCCCATGAAGCTGAAAAGGGTGCAAGAGAGAGTGGAAAAGCAAGCTCAATTTTGCATGCATTTTTCTGTCTTCTATTTGCGTCGTATTTGCTAAAATGACAGTAGCCAAAGCACGTCTCAGATCTAAACCCAGAATCAGATTAGAGGTAGAAATTGCAATGTCGCCCATCAAAGGTGTAACTACAAGAAACCTGAAATTGGATACTTCTGCTACTTACCACTAGGAATTTGTGTTAAAGATATGTCATAAAAATCCCCTTTCTCACTTAGGATACCCTATATCTTTGCAGACTGACAGGACCAGGAAAGCTGAAGGGTGGTTCAACTCATGATTACAGAGAGTCCATACATAAAGAAAAGTCCAGAAAGTGGAATACAGAGAACTCAGTGACCTCAGGTAGAGTAACAGCCTATTGCTGTCCCATATTATTAGATGTCCTGGGTCTAGAACTCAAAACATATAAGATTTTATTAAGCAAAAGAGTCTTTGAGCCTAGAAAGACCCTTCTTCAATTTTAATATTCTCATTCCCAATGTAATTTATGGTTTAAAAAATTCTACAGTGTGCTTGTGTTTTTAATCTCTGATTAATCTCAGGGGAATATATTTGCTCATGTAATGTACATGGTGTAATTAAGCATGATGATGGCAGCATATCCTCAACTAGCAATCTGGGGAAACCTAGAAGAATTGTATAGTTAGGAGTAACTTGAGGGAGGGTTTGAATGCAATTGGTTTGCCAAGTAGGAGTGCTTTGCCTCTCAATTACCATCAAGATATATTAAAGATAATTAAACATCTTCATACTTTGTAGCTGTAAATGGCAAATATGAGAATATTTTTTCATGAAAAAGATTAGTGAGTAGACTGTGATGAAGATTATGTTTCCATTTGGAATGCAGTTTAATTGTTACATTTTTACCACTGAGGAGTGTTCTTATGTTTTGATGGTAATATTTTTGTAAAATCAATTTGGCAACTTCAGGAATGGCATATCATTTAAATAGAACAGAGTCAGGATGGTGAAGTGCCAGTGGGAGTTGAAGACAAATACCTCAACCCATGGGGTTGTATTTAAACAGGAAAGAAAGACAGGTGTGGAGGTCACTGCTAACACAGAATTAACTGTAGTTGTGGTGCCAATGGCGCATTCCAAGCTTAATCTGCAAACTGCAATGCATTATTGGAAGAGTTCAAGGCCTCTTAACAGACGTTATTTCTCTTGAAATGGAAGAGGTATTTTTAAACAGGAACAAAAACGTTTCTTGACTCTGGCTTATGAGTTTATTTTTATATTCTGCCAAAATCTGCATTGAGTGCATTAAGTAAAACTTAATCTCTTTAGATTCGATTCTTTCTATTAAGAAAAATGAAAATAATTAGGAATGTAATCATCATAATAAGTGTAATATATTAGAATTGCATAGATCCCTAGCACTCTAGATGACTTTATACACTGTATAACCCTAGTTTGTGCTACACAAGGTCAAATAGGACCACTCTTTTTTAATCTAAGAGAAAATGATAAATGTATGCATTTTATGACTATGCTATATATGTTTCCTTCCTTTTTATCTGAACTTGAGCTTTGTCTTCACTGAATATAAAAAGGAGTAGTCCTTTTACTTTTTATCTAAGGTACACATTGCTGGAAAATTTAAGTTTTAATGAACATTTATAGCCAAATTTGTAAAAAATAAAAGAATGCGATGACTTGTTCATGCCTTACCTTTTTGTTCTTTCTCTTACAATTGCCAGAAATAGTCATATTCACAATAAAATATAATTGGGCAATCATGTTTTGCAGATTTATAGAAACTCTCACTAGTGTGTTTTAAAAATCAATGCAGTCTGCAAAATATAAATTTCAAGGTATTTTTCAAAAATGTCAATCGATTACTTTTATCCAGTGAGTTGAATGGTTAGTTATACCTGATGACAGAGAGAAGCATTTACTCTCCAGAAACCAACATAAGAGTTTACTTTGTAGGATGCAAGGATACTCTCTCCAGGGAGCACACTACAGAACCTAACAGTGAAGGCTGATGCTATTTTTCCTGAGGGACATGTTTGAGAGGAAAAGCTCTTTTTTTCCCAAAGTCCTTTCCAACTTCTGAAACTCAAAAGAGAAAAACCAACCACAGGGGAAAGAATTATTATGCTTGTCATGTTTCCATTGGTCTGTACAATCTCTGTGTTTTTCTAGAGTGGACATCACACCATCCCCCCCCCAAAAAAAAAATCAAGAGGGAAATAACATATATAATGGAACTTTTCTGAGAATTCTTTCATGGTAGTGGCAAGTAACTGTATAAGAATTATGCATGTTCATACCAGTCTCCAGAGGTCTATCTCTAACTCCCAACTACGCCTCAAACTCAATCATGGTTTTCTGGTGCAAGAGAAAGGACAGGGAGGCTGTTTGGATTGGGTGAAGAAGAGGCAATTTCCTCCAAAAACAACCCTTTATTCTTTAAGCCATGGAAAATCAACAGTGTGCCAGACCCTCTGCTGGGTGCACAAGAATTATCTTAATATACTAGGGTTTCCACAATAAAGGTCCACAAACTGGGTGGCATGAGCAACAGAAATTAATTTGCTCTCAGTTCTAGAGGCTAGAAATGCACAATACAGACGCTGACAAGGTTTGTTTCCTCTGAGGGCACTAATGGAAGGACCTATTTCTGGCCTCTCTGCTTGACTTAAAGATGACTGCTCTTTTGCTACCTATTTCTATGTTTGTCCCTCAGTGTATTCATATCCCAAGTGTGTTTTTGTGTGACCAAACTTCCTCTTCTCATAAAGACACCAGTCCGAATGGATTAGTCTTAAATCTAATGGAATGATTTTAAGTTAATCCCTCTTCAAAGGCCCCCAGTCACCTTCTGCAGTACTGGGGCCAAAGCTTCAATATATAAATAGAGAGTGCACAATTCGGCTCATAACAGAGCCAAATACACATAAATCCAATTCTGACTCTCAGTCAGAGAGACAGTTTTCAGTTGCTCAGAACATATATTCTAAGAACAAATATTTGAGGCTAATATATTTTTAATGGGTTATATGAGTAAAAAAGGAACCAATGCTCTCACCACAAAAGACAAGCATAGGAGTGTTTGTTAAATAAAAATGGCATTGCCCCTCACCAGTGTGGCTCAGTAGATAGCATATCAGCCTGCAGGTTCAATTCTGCTCATGGACACATACCTCGGTTGCAGGTTCCTCTCCTGCCCGAGCCTGATGTGTTTCTTTTACATCAATGTTTCTCTCTGTCTTTCCATCTCCTTCCACTCTCTCTAAAAGAATCAGTGGAAAAATATCCTTGTTTAAGGATTTAAAAAAAATGACTTTGTATTAAATGGAATAACTCTGGAGCAAATAACCTGGTTTAATTATGTTTTGTTTCTTCCCAGTATTAGGAGAGTGGCCCCAAGATTAAATGGAAGCTGGAATGTCTTGGCCTGTCGACTGTAGCTAAGCATGAAAAGCTCACCTAGTGTCACTGTGTGATGACCTAAAAAGGGAATACAAGGTATTACTTACTTGGCTAGGGTTTCATCACCTGTTCTACTTAAATATTTGTAAGCAACATTTACAAACTTTTAAGGACTCAGGTCTAGAGCAAATTATTTTAACACTAGATGTTTCACTCAAAAAAAATTCTCTTGCCTCTGAATGTCTTTTGTGTAGAATATTTTTATAAGATTATCACACCAAACTAATGATGAGGAAAACATGTGATTTTATGGATGTGACCTGAGAAATTGCTCAGTTCAAGTGAATGAATGAATGAATGAATGAATGGATAAATAAATAAATAAATAAATAAATAAATAAATAAATAACAGTCTCAGAAATTGTCATTAAAATAATTTTCTTTTTTTTTTTTCCCATTTACACCGACCTTATATTTAGGGTTATTCTGGTGCTTTCATTTAAACAAATTCAGATTTTCAGTAAACAAAAGGCATTATGCTATGTTAGATAGCCTTCAGTAACAAATTTTATTTTTTACAATCATATTTTCTCTGCTTCAATCCTGTTCAGAGGAAATATATGGAAAGAGGTAAGAAGCTACCATGATTGGGTAGATGCTGATTTCTGTGTGGCTTTGCCACCTGCTAGCTATGTATCACCTTTCTTAGTCTCAGTTTTCTTTTGTGCAATCTGGTGTACTAACACTTAACAGAGTCATTATAAAATCTACAGACATTGTACTTGAAACATGCATTCTGAAATCCCATGAAAGTGACAGGTGAGGGTTTTTTTTAAAATAGTTTTATAGACTTCATAGAGGAATTGAAAAGAAAAAAGAAAGATAGAAACATCAATCATGAAAAAGAAGCATTGATTGTCTGCCTCCTGCATTCCCCACACTAAGGATTGAGACTGCAACTTGGGCATGTGCCCTGACAGGAAATTGAACTGTGACCTACTAGTTCATAGGTTGACACTCAACCGCTGAGCATACTGGTCAAGCAGGTTAGGTATTCTTAAGGCCTTTCATGGCGATGTCAATTGAATAGTGCTCCCTGTCTGGGACCTCATTTTTTAGTGCTTTTGTGTGTCAAACTGTAAAATGTCTTTTCCTTCTAGATATTTTTTCTGATAAGGAAGCACAGTACACTTTTCTTGTGGAGTATTATCTGTACACACACACTCACACAAGAGCATATTTCCCTGTGACTCAAGGTTCTTGAACTCTAATAGTCAGTAGGACATATTTTCCGTGGTACATGCTGAGCAATAGGACACAAGTGGCATCTGTCCCATCTCCATGCACATTACTTTGAAGTAGACATCTACAATTTGTTTCAAGGTGCTATTAAAAAAACCTGCTCATGCCTTTTGTTTACTTCCTGTTTCTTTTCTATGATGCATTAAACAGAAAAACCAAATGCCAAAGCCACTGGCAGTTGTGTCTGATTGCACAAGGTTTCCCTGATGCCAGTGAGGATCTAACCTGGCACTATGCCAAATGTGCTTTCTTATATGTATGCATAAGGATCAAGGTCAGCAGCATACAAGAAATGGCTAAAGTTTATCGATTGATTTTGGAAAGCAGAGCTAAGCTATCCTTCATTAAGTGTGGCATAAGCAGTGTGGCATAGCATAGGCTGAATCAAACAAGATTTCTTATATAACCTATCTCATTACGTAGAGCCTGGCAACAGGTCAAGCAGGGCAGCTGGAAATTTCCCAAGAAGTACAACTTGCGTAAGACAATTTGGCTTATAAAAGCATTCATGTGGACACTTAGTAATTTACCATGTTACTTGATGTAAAGTTACTGATTCAGGGCTATCAAAGCTATGGCCATATGTAAAGTAGCATGCCCACCTTATGGAGAAACCATAACTACCATGTTAAGAAACATTCTTAATACCTTTCCACAAAATCTGGATGGCACCGAGCATATGGGGGAAAGCTGAACAGTCACCTCAAATGTGTACCTGCTTGTCTGGCTGGTGAGAAATACATGCAGCTACCCAGTCAGCAGCCCAATACAGTTGAAGAGAATATTCCAGGCCTCATTCCCAAATATATCATCATCAGTTCTTTCAGAAACTCTTAGGCTATGTATACTTCCCCATAAACCCTCACTCTTCTGGGAAACACATTTTAGTACTTATATGCTGTAGGACACTAAGGAAGGCATATTTTTTAGTATGAGTAAAACATTGAGAACTTGTTATCCTAAATAAAACAGAAGTTACTCAAAAGTGCATTAATCCCAAGACTCCATCTAAATACTACTACTCAGGAATACTATAAGAATAATGGTAATAATATTTCTTGACAGTTACTAAACATTTTTAATCAGATAATACACTCATATTCTTTATGTGTGAAATAAAGTGAAGACCAGCTTAGAAAATACTTATTTTCATAAAATAGAGTTTTTGAAAGTTTCCATTTTTATTACTACTCAAAGACTGTTCTTGGAGGTATACAATTCTATAGAAATAGTTTATGGGTATTTGGTCATTAAGGGATTTTGTCACACATGTCCCCCACATATCTTTGTGAATAAGAAAATATGAATTGTAATGCTAGCCAATATGTTTTGAGCACTCCTTTTGTGCTATGCACTATTCTAGTAATTCTTTTTATTATATTAATCCATTTAAATATATTTGATTTAAAATATCTATGAATTTGTTAAATTATTTGCAAAATAAGCATCCTGCTTAGATAACCTCTTTGCCTCCTAGATCTAATATTCTGTTGCTTCAAAAATATTTATATTTATCTGTCTATATATATGGTTATATGAATTCATGCATTCATGCTTGCATATCAGGTTAAATTAATTATTGGTTTAGTTATAGTTTTCAAATTTAAGAAAATTCATGATTAGAAATATGATGTGTAAAAATTGTATTACTCTCTATTAAGAAATATAATAAGGGCCTTTCACAAAGGATTACTATCTAGATAGAAGATAAAACACATGTACTTCTATGGTTAACATTTAAAAATGTGAAGATGTCATAATGAAAATGTCACTAGTATCACGACTCTTAGAGTCATGTGGCTATATAGAGCAAAAGTGGCCATCAATTCATGGCACATTTGTATCTGTTCAATAGAAATCTCTACTGGTTATAATTTCATTTTTCAAACATTGCTGGTATTACCTCACTTGTTTTCAGACCCATTTCAATTTTCTAAATTAATTTTAAGGTTTGGCTCTAATTTTTACTTTCATTCATTGTTTTGATAACTAATATTTTGTCAGTGTTTCTTCGCAATTGTTGATTTCCATGATCCCCTGACCATCCATATCTCTTAATCTCTGTAACAGTAATATTACACACAGGATCTTGTCATCCGATTATAGTATGTTACTTCTGGGTCTTAAAACTTTGTCAATATCCATACCACATTTCCTTAGTATCCACCTCTTCCATAACCTCTTATTCACTTAACCCCTAAAATACACAATATTTCACTTATACACATTTATCTCCATTGTACAATCCCATCATTTTTATTTTCTAACCACATATTGAATATTTCCACTTAGGTAACCTGTGAAAATAGCTAAAGTTAGGTAACCTTTTATATAGCTAAAGTTGAATTCAACTCCCTCCAAAAATAGGAGGTTTATTTTAAAATTCTCTATTTAAATGTTTTATCTCTGCACTGGACATCTTACTTTTCTTGCACAGTGTTCATACTCAAAAACAATCACTGGTTCATACTTCATTCACCATAACTGTTGTGTCTATCTTTACTATTGCCAAGTTTTAACACTATCATTGGAATTCAACATCACTTTCTTTGATTTACTTCATTAACATTCGTATTGGTCTCTGTTCTTTTCCTCTGCAATGTATTTGGCATTCTGTTGTGAGTTTAATCTTCTTAATAAAGTTTTCCTCTGCAGAAATCTTCAGTGACCTTCTCCTCTAATCAGACTGATTCATTCACTATATCTTCATCATACCACGTGGTTTGTCTGTATGTATATTAAGGGTTGTTACATCATGCCACTTTCCTGAAATGCCCTTTCCTTTTTGCTTAATCTATTTGCACTTTACTAATCTTTTGTTCCTTAGCTGAGGTTCATTTCTTTCAGAAGGCTTTCCATAGTCATGTCAGATTTCATTAAAGGGTCTCTTCTTTAAATACTATATTCAGGTGTAACCCTCTAAATGTTACATGTGTTTTATATGCATTGGAGCAGACAGATAGAAGGGCTCTCACTTCTGTTGAGCATCTATTACTAAATGTCAGAGCTGTGATTCAAACCTAGGACATTCCATTATCATTTTTTCATAGACAAATTTATTTAATATAACCAATGAATTACTTTGGTACCTTGTATTAGGGACTAAACTGTGTATCCTCAAAGTTCATATGATAAAATGTTAATTCCCAGTAACTCAGAATGTGACTGTGTTTGGAAATAGGGCTTTTGAAAAAGTAATTAATGTAAAAGGTGGTCAAATGATTGGGTCCAAATCAAATCTGACGGGTATCTTTATAAGAGAGACTAGAGGCCCAGTGCATGAAACTTGAACACTGAGGAGTGAGGGAGAAGGAGGAATATCCCTAAGCCCATACTACACCCTCTCTAATCTGGGACCCCTTAGGGCAGACATCTCTCTCACAATCCAGAACTGCTGGCTCCCAACCACTCGCCTGCCTACTTGCCTGATTGCCCTTAATTGCTTATGCCTGCCAGCCTGATCACCCCCAAATGCCCTCCCCTGCAGGCCTTGTCCCCACAACTGCCCTCCCCTACCAGCCCAGTTACTCCTAAGTGCCCTCCGCTGCAGGCTCAGTCATCCCCAACTGCCCACTCCTGACAACATGGTCACCTGCAACTGCCCTCACCTGCCAGCCATCTTGTGGCAGCCATCTTTGACCATAAGGGACAGCTGTCTTTGATCACATGGGGGTGGCCATCTTGTATGAGGGTGTGAGGGTCAATTTGCATATTACCTCTTTATTATATAGGATGAGGACACAGACAAAACACAGACTGAGAGGCAACCATATGAGAACACAACTCGAAGGTGACCATCTGCAAGAGGCCTGAGAACAAAATCAACCTTGTCTACATCTTTACCTTAAAATTCTAGCTTCCAGAACTCTGAAGATAAAAATTCCTGCTCTTAAGGCCACCAAGGCTGTTCTTTGTTATGGAGACCCTAGAACAAAATGTCTCTTTGTAAGTATTTATATAGAATATTTAATTATGAGGTTCTATGGAACTCAAGTGTTAACATAAATAATAAAAGTGACAACATGACAACATATCTTTGTCTATCATACTTTGCCATCTGCTTGGTGGCAAACATTACACTTTTTAAGGGATATCTAAATGATTCTAAAGAACTAAACTTTGCATCCAAAAATGACTGAAAATTCAGCATCCAACGTAAAATTAAAATATAGTCAGTACTTTTAATCCCCATCATTAAATGTTGCTTTAACATTATATTTAATTTATTTTCCTTTATAAGCAACAATTAAGTTACTTTAGTCTTTTGTATTCTTTGAATTTAAATGCCCCTAAACTGCCACAAATATTTAGAAAAAAAAATCAATGCTTCTTTCCTGGGCTTATTCAAAACCTAGACTAGATAGTGTAGAAACTGTTTGACTGATAGTCCAATTTCTTCCTGAAATAAAGAGCCACTGTGTAGATTAGAAATGTGCAGAAATATTTTTTTCTTCCCAAGGCTACAATTACTGCTCTGAGGATTTGTATAAACACTCAAAATGTCAACACTAATTTAAACAGAAACAAATATCCCTGCTATTGGTGTTGACATCTCTGTTGACCATTTCTTAGGATATAAGCAACACCTGAAATAATCATTTTATATCTAAAGTTTTAAAATCCATGAATCTGATTCATCTTACTTTTATAAAAGTTAGGTTTTAATTTATAAGATTGTAAAGTTTATTTATTTTTATGATTATAAATACAGGTTTAAAAGTATGGTCCTAAAATGGGACTTAGCTTCCAAAAGAATATAAAAAATATTCAATGTAAGTTTATCTCTGCTTTGCTCTGTTTATGTATCTGCCTTTTCCTTTTTATTCTTCAAAAAGAAGCATCACAAAGTGTTATAGGATGAATCCCCTGAGAAAAATTTTCCACTGTGGAAATTTGTATGCCGGAAGTTTATTAGATTACCACTCGTGGGGCAGTAAAGAAAGTTGTGTGAAGCAGAGACAGGTGCTGAACTGAGACACAGTCACAGTAGCCTTAGTTCAGAGGTTCTCAACCTGTGAATCGTGACCCCTTTGAGGGTCGAACTACCCTTTCATAGAGGTCGCCTAAGACCATTGGAAAATGCAGATATTAAACATCACGAAGCATAACAGTAGCAAAATTTCATAGTTGGGGGTCACCACCACATGAGGAACTGTATGCAAGGGTCTCGGCCTTAGGAAGGTTGAGAACCACTGCCTTAGTTTAATCCATGGAGAGCTCTGGAGTAGGAGGCATTGCAGAGTCATTGTGAACTCTGGAAAAGGGCTGGGCTTCTACCTCCCAACTGTGTCAGATATTGGGTAATTGCTTCTGGGGAAAAGGGCAGAATTTTGAGTGAAATGACTCTCTTTCACTGATTGCAATTCTGGAGAAAGGCTCAGTTCTGGACACTGGTCATCTGCCAACATTTCCAGAAAGTAGAGGAATGAAGGTCTCAGTCTTAAAGGTGAGACATCACACTTAAAAACCACAGCATCCTCTAGACTCTAGTAAAATGTGAATTCAATTTCATATATATCGCCCATTTTTTCAGGTTAATAATTTTAACTGTTATGAGTTTCAGTTCCCTTCTTTAAAACTGAGACTATTAATACCTATTAGCCTTTCTTACAGTAATTTTGTTAGGAGAAAATATGAGTGAAAACTATTTGGACGATGAAGGGTCAGTGCTAAAATATTTGTTAGCAATGATCTTGGTTCATTGTTTTATTGTACAGCTAAAGAATTGAAGCCTGATATGGGCTTCTGCATATTTTACTGTATACCAGACACAGTTCTAGCAATTTATGTTTATTGCTTCATGTAATTCTTATTGTGACTCTTTAGGAAAATAAACACACAAGGGTCATGTGACTTGATCAGAGACACACAGTTGGGAGGAGGAGACAGCACTCAGTGGCAATGTGTGCTTTCAACCACTATGAAATATTGCTTCTGCTGAGGAAGCAGTCAATAGAAGATTAGTAGTCATGTTTTCAACTTTCTGGAATGCAGTTTATTTAACCTATACCTAGAGTCCATGGTAGACTGTAAAGCAGGACAAGCAAACTGGCAACCAGGGCAGGACATAACTTGATATGCTTGCTTGCTATTTTTTGTCATTTAAAAAAATTGATTTATAATACAATGTGACTCCACAGCCATTATGTTTAGTATCTTACCAAGAAATTTAGCACCTATAACTTTATACCACATATAAGTTGACTTTATGCAATTACATTCCCAGCCTAGCCTGTTTAGGCATTGAAGTTTGCAACCTAAGATTATCCATATATAGATGATGATGATTATGATTATGACTAGAGGTCCAGTGCATGAAATTTGTGCATGGGGGGAGGGGCAGGTGTCCTTCAGCCCAGCCTGCTACCTCTCCAATTTGGGACCTCTCAAGAGTCCCATGTAAATGCGCAGTTGGACATTCCTCTCACAATCCAAGACTGCTGGCTCCCAACTGCTCCCTGCCTGCCTTCCTGATTGCTTCTAACCACTTCTGCCTGCCAGCCTGATCACCCCCTAACCACTCCTCTGCCAGCCTGACTGATGCCTAACTGCTCTCCTGTCAGCCTATTTGCCCATAGCTGCCTCCTCTGCAGGCCTGCTCATCCCTAACTGCCCTCCCCTTCAGGCCTGGTCCCTCTCAACTGCCCTGCCCTGCTGGCCTGATCACCCACAACTGCCCTCCCTTGCAGGCCTGGTCCCTCACAACTGCCCTCCTCTGCTGGCCATCTTCTGGTGGCTATCTTGTGTCCACATGGGGGCAGGATCTTTGACCACATGGGGGCAGCCATCTTGTGTGTTGGAATGATGGTCAATCTGCATATTACTCTTTTATTAGATAGGATAGAGGCCTGCTGCATGGGTAGGGGCCAGCTAGTTTGCCCTGAAGGGTGTCTTGGGTCAGGGTGGGGGTTCCCTTGGGAGTGGGTTGGCCTGGGTGAGGGGCCTGTGGTGGTTTATAAGCTGGCCATGCCCCCTGCGACCCAAGTGGAGGCTCTGGTATCTGTGATTTATTTATCTTCTACAATTGAAACTTTGTAGCTTGGAGTGGAGCCAACTCTCCTTCTCACTCCATGGCAGCAGCCATTTCTGTTGGGATTTATTTATCTTCTATAATTGAAACTTTTTAGCCTTAAGCAGAGGCCAAGGCAGACCAGGGCTGCAAAAGCTTGGCTTCCTCCATCACTGGGGCAACCTTATCCTCCTGCTCTCTCCAGCTCTGTGGCTGCCACTATTTTTATTGGGATTTATTTATCTTCTATAATTGAAACTTTGTAGCCTTGAGTGGAGGCTTGTGGAAAGGTTGGCTTCCCCCATCACTGGGAAAACCTCCCTCCTTCTTGCTCTATGGCTGTAGCCATCTTGGTTGGGGTTAATTTGCATACTTGCTCCTGATTGGCTAGTGGGCATGACTTGTGGGTGTAATGGAGTGATGGCTCATTTGCATATTGCTCTTTTATTAGATAGGATGATGATGATGATGGAGGAGAAATAAATAAAAGGAGAAGGAAGTGAAGGAGGTAGATCAGAAAAATATATAAAAGGGAAAAATGGGAAACATTTATTACACAGTCAACAATAAATAAAATAAAACCAATGCCAACTTAATCTCAAACACCACACGCCCTTAAACACACACATGATCACACACACCAACATATGTGTGCATAAACATTCATGCACACACATATATCTCTATTTATGTTTACACTCACATGCACACAAACCCTCACAGTCTCATATATGTTCCCTTATTTCTGATTACCATTGTCTCAACTTGGTGACCAAATAGATTCAGACATGGAGACAAGCTTGTAAGTAGTATTTAAAGAATTGTATTTACATTGTATTATATTATGTTCTCATTCCTTATATTTCTTTGCAAAGTGATGGGCAAAGTGCAGAGGAAAGGGTCCTGTGTGTGGCTGGTGGGAGAGGCTCTCAGGAGGGTGTTGTCCATGAGTGCAAGGAAGGGCACCCAGAATTGGCAGGAGAGGGGTTTTTCCCACCAAGTAACTTTTGTTAAAATCCATATGTCCCCCGTGTATGACTGATAAATCCATGGAGCCAGTGGTACGGATCACATGAATAGGCTCAAGGCCATGCCATTTAAACACAAAGTCCAGACAGGTTGCTTGAATTTTGACTCATTTCAAATTAGCCACAATGGTGGTTTAAGTTGATCAATAGTGCTAAATTATTTTTGTTCTTTATTTTACTGTATTTACTATACTACCGCAAACAGATGTGAGATATGAGTAAGGAACACTGATGTTTAAATATATGAAATAAATGAAGAGCATAAACATGATGGTAATTCTTCAAAAAGTAAATGAAGAGAAAGAAATATGGGTGGTAAAGGTACAGAATAAGTTGTAGTTTATAAATAATAGCATAAATAATATTTAGTACATATTAGAGTGTAGTCTTTCATTATTAAATATTATATAGGTCCTCTCTGAACATATCATCTGATACATAACTTTAGAGCATATTACTACTTTTTTTCTAGATGTAACCTGATTAAATGAATTCACATTCCCATATAGACTATTTGGTGGGAGCAAAACGTTTGCCTACTAATACAGATATATATGGGATAGAAAGTGTAGAAAGAAGGAACGGGTAGCAAATGCATTTCAAATTATAAAAATATAAATATTTTATTTCATATTAAATCAAGAGAGATATGCCTAGGAAAACCAGATACATATTGATACATGAATTATATTTTATATTGAGAATATTGAAATAAAAGCCAAACCTTTTCAATCATGCAATAAGAGGCTGAAAAAGTTGGTGCAATTAGCACATAAGATGTACAAGTCTCAGATGATCAGGGAAGGCTACACATAGGCAATAAATTCTACACTGGTTTTAATAAATATCAGTAATTGATCAGTTGAAGAAAGAGGAAAGCATAAATTAGGAATCAGGAAAAGCATATAAAATCATAAAGGAACGGGAAAATAAATACATGTGAGATTGCTAACAAAAAGGCAGGCGCAGGCATGGAGCTTCCAGGAAGCATAGTGCCTAGTGGATATACATGGAAATGCAGCCACACAAAGAAGAGCTAGTGGAGAGATGGAAGGAGAACACTATCTCATGTTGACCCTCTAACCCAATGGTTCTCAACCTTTCTAATGCCGTGACTTTTAATACAGTTCCTCATGCCCTGGTGACCCTCAAACATAAAATTATTTTCATTGCTACTTCATAACTGTAATTTTGCTACTGTTGTGAGGTGTAATGTAAATATCTGTGTTTTCCAATGGTCTTAGGTGACTCTGCTAGCGGTTCTCAACCTATGGGTCTCGACTAGCTATGTGTGAACCTTGCCAAATAAAAGTTTTGTTCCTTTAGTAACTAATTTAAAACACTTTTTAAAATCCATATCTTATGTGAGTCTTCCTGCCACCCAAAGCAGCACCTTGCACACACAGCACCTTGCATCTTACACACCTTACACATATACCTCATAATACACACACACACACACACACACACACACACACACACACACACACACACCTCCCCCTGAAAACTTGCATTATAAGAATCAGTCGGAGCAGCTATGCTTAAAACTGAAATAAAAAGGTCACCTAAAAAGGAGCAGAAAAAGAATTCAGAGAAAAAGAAGTGGGAAAGTTCTTTGAACATCTAAACCATTCATAACTTATCTGGACCCTGTTGAACAGATTTTTTAAAAATCTCCAAAATGTGACCATCTGCACTCAGATAGTCATCATTTCTAAAGTGAATTGCATCATTTTTAGATGTTTTGTTACTTGATGCATTTATTGTAGAACTTTCCAAATGGCCTGTTGTTAACATGTAAGTTTATTGCTATATGGATTCAGACAAAACTGTGATAAGTTTTTATAACCTGTTTATCCATTGAAATGTAATGATGCATTTATGTGGATAAACAACAGAGAACAATTAAGCTTTGAGTTCTTAAAACATCAATAATAATTATTCTATTCACTTGATTTAAATTTGGACATACTAGAAAAATATAATATATTCATATTCTTTCCAGGAAATGTTCAATTACTTTAGCTTTGTTTTTTATATTAAAATTTTATTTCTATACTTTTACCAAAAACATAATTATATACTTTAAATTCTATAGTATTAAAACAAGTTAGAATCCTCTTTTTGTGTGCTGTTTTAGAATCACAAGCACCTGAACAGACTGTTCATGGACATTTTCTCCTCTAGATTACCTAAAAATCAAGTAATAAAAAGTTTGGAATTTGGGGGTAAAGTGACTACATGATACATATTTGTTTTTGCATTTCAAATTATCACAATGACCAACAGAAAACCATCATTGTCACTGTTATCATTAACAGCATATATTGAGCTCTTTTTTTGTACCAGGCTTTATGCTAAATAGCTTTTTATGCATTAATTTAAAACAACCAAGTGCAATAAGTAATGTTATTATTCTTTTTTTGCATGGCAAAACTCTACCTTAAATATGTTTAATAATTATATAAGGCAACATAGCTAATAAGTGGTAAAGTCATGTTTCAAGCTCAATTCTATACTTTCTCACAACATATTAAAAAGATCATATACCATGATCAAGTGGAATTTACTCCAAAGATGCAAGATTGGAATATTCTCAGATCAATAAATATGATATGCCACGTAAACAAAAGGAAGGATAAAAATCACATGATCAAATCAATAGGTGCAGAAAAAGCATTTGATAAAATCCAGCACCCATCTATATAATAAAAACCCAGTGGTCATAATACCATAATGACCAAAGACTGGTCACCAGGAGGTGCATTGATGAGTACCATGGCGCTGGTGTGACTTGACTCGGGGTCCCACGGAGCACTGGGTCTGGGTCTTGTGCAATTTTGTGTGCTGGGGCTCTAGTTTATGATAAAAACTTTCAACAAAGTAAGAATAGAAGGAACATATCTCAATGTAAAACAGGGCATCCATATAAACTATACGCATAGTTAATGTAACCAAGTTTTTAACCACATTACGGTTTCAAATCTGTATTGAAAACAAGGACTATGCCATCTTTATATAAGAACTTTCTTTTAAACATGATTCAGAGACTTTTTTTTTAATTTAAAGCATGAGGAACTATCAAGTTTCACTAACATGTTAATAATTCTCTATACTCAAAGGGATTAAAAAAGGCTATGGAGGTGGTAGGCACAGAAAGCAGAGTTATCACAGGGCAGTTCCTCTTTGTCTTTGTTACTACATCCAGCAGAAGTTGAGCTGCACAATAAATAAGAAGCTACTATGTCTGGAATTTCTTCTTAAAGGTGTCAAACACATGCCCCCTACTTTCCTATCTATGCACATATACTATATGTAACAAAAGTATTACAGATTGGTTTTCTTTTTTTAATTAAATGTGGCACCTTCATTAATAAGAGTATATAATTTACAAGTGTAAATTTCTGTAATACATCATCTGTATATTGCATTGATGCTCACCACCCAAAGTTTAATCTTGTTTTGTTACCTTTTGTTTGATCTCCTTTGTCCTCTGCAAATTTCCCCTTACTCAACTTTTCCTATGGTAAACACCATACTGTTGTCTATGTTTAATAACTTTTTGGTTGTTTATTATTATGTTGCTTTCTGTTTTATATCCCACATATGAGTGAAATAATATGCTTTCTGTTCTTTTCTTTCTTATTTTGTTTTGTATAAACCTTCAATATCTATCAATTTTATTGCACTTAGCAGTATTTCATTTTTTCTTATGGCTAAGTAGTATTCCATTGTATATATGTACTATATCTTCTGTATACAATTATCCATCAAAGGACACAGATTATTTCCATGTCTTCTTCTGCCTGATAAATCCCTATATCTCTTCTGCCAGATCATGGGTGAATGTCACCTCATCTGCAAAGCCTTTCTTAACCCACATTGTAAATTTTACTGTAAACTAACATTTATATGTGTTGCTATTAAAAGACACATGTACGTGCACACACGTACCACAGGTGCACATTCTTAAAGATTTAAAGCATTTTTTTCTCTTATTCCTTGGCCTTCTGATTCTCTCTCTCTCTCCTCCCCCCCACCCCCAGTGGAACCTTGAGATACGAGTTTAATTCGTTCCATAACCTTGAGGCATGGGAAACTATGAGATACTCGAGTAGCAGTAAACTGGTGGGTCATGTGCAGCCGGCCCATCCACACAATGACTCCTATCTCAAATGTTGCTCGTATTTCAAAGCAAAAATCGCTCGCTCGTGGGCTCGTATCTCAAAAATCTCGTATGTTAGGACACTCGTATCTCGAGGTACCACTGTGTGTGTGTGTGTGTGTGTGTGTGTGTGTGTATACATATATGTATATATATATAATTATTTTTTTCAATTATATATATATTACCCTTATTTCTCCCACCTCCATCCCACCTTTCTTCCTTTTCTTCTTCTTTCCCTCACCTCTCTTGTTTCCCTCTCTTTCTTGTTTCTCTTCTTCTTTAATAACATTGAAACAGATGCTAATCTCATTATTTTTCTGGATCTCTTCATTCTGAGTATATGGTTAAACTACAATTAATTCTCTTTTCCCTGGAAGTTAAATATGGCCATGTGATTTGTATGCCCAATAAAACATGTGCAAAAGATAAGTGCATCTTTGAGGCATATACCTGTAAGAGCTGGTGCACAATTCTCCATCTTCCCATGTAGCAGTGAAAAGCAACAAATATAGATGATAGGGCTTTCCTCAGGTGAAGTGCCCAGATGTTGACAATGTGGAACAGAATTCCCAGGATATGGAATGTACGACGTGTAATTAAAAAAACATACCTCTATTATTTTAAAACACTGAGATACTGGATCATCTCCACAGCATTAACTAGACTAGCCTGTTACAGATTCTTCTTATATTTCTCATTTTTTAAATCTTTTTATTATTTTTTTAAATTGCAATGCTGTGAACACATTTTTTTTTCAGTTACAGTTTGCATACATTATATCAGTTTTAGGTGTAAAAAGTCATATTCCTACAAAATTCTCAAAACATCAATAGTGAATTCATTTTTACAAGGACACTAACAAGAATACCAGTAAACCTTGGTGCTCATACAGCACTTTGATTATATGAAATACAATTTGAAATACATAGTTGGCAGCTCTTGAAAAATATTATTTTTTAAATTATTGAACTCATATAATCACTAATGTATAGAACGTTACAAAATGTTAGCCCCCTGATATTAGGTTAAAATTTAAATGAATGAATTAGTCATTAGAAAGGAAACATTAACTTTCATATGAACATTTTAGTAAATTGTTTTTCCAAAACTAATTTTAGGTAAGTTTGTTTCTAAGTGAACTGAGTTTACGTAATGCCTCTGTACTCTGTATGGGAAGCATATATTTCATTTTGCAATTAATTAGTTGACTTTTCCTAGGCAATTCATCTCTCTCAAGATAGAGAATGAATATAGTCAGATGTATGTTGAAATTGTTTTGAGCTGGTAAACCCCAGACATTACAAAATACACTGATTATTCCAAAAAATACAAAGTCCAGTTCAATAAATAGTTAAACATATATTAGTGTCCAGACTCCAGAACATTGAGCTACCATTGGTTTAAATAGAATACCTGTAGATTTAAGCTTTCATACACTATGTATATGATTTCTTCTTACAGAATACAGAAAGAGCAATAACAAAAAAATATGTATTGAACTAATTGCATAAGCAGGGGAAAAAGGACACAATCCAATATCTGGAAAATGAATGTAGTGTCAAATAAACTGCAATGGCTTCAGAAACCAAAATGCTAAAACTTATCTAGAAGGTTAAAAGTGGTTAATTTGCAGGATTGGGCACACTGCCCTGTGGACAATGATCCTTCAGAAAAACAGCTGCAGACACTTGCTTTGAAGAATGAATATGACTTTAGAGGACAGAGTCTCTTCCTTTTTGAGCATTAGTAGTGTGGATATTTGTAGGTCTTTTAGCTGCATTAAAGAACTACTTTGGTATGAGAGTGGGGAATCAAAAACTACACCTCACAACTCATAATTACCATATCTGATTTTATTTCTTAAATAAAGAAAATATTAATAAAGTCATTGTCCCTAGTTGAAATTCTTGAGATATGTATGTAATAATATAGCACAAAATTTAGCATATAATAAATGTTTCTGCTAGATTTGTGAAGAGCTTGTAGTCATCATGCAAAATGGTTAAGTGAATGAGAGAATAAATGGATGAATACATGAGCACATGAATTTGTGGGTGAATGGGGGCTGTGCTAAGCCAATGAAATTCTGAAATTCATCTGTTACCTCAATAATATTGCTCTGAAATGTACCTGAAAGTACATAAATGTACATAAAAGTATCACATCTTATTTCCTTTAGGCATGATAATGGAGAGGAAAAGGTGTTGATACAGGAAAAAACCAGTGGTAAAATCCTAATAGAAGAATTTCAGAGTCCTTCTGCAACATAATCTTACAGAATATAGATGCTTCAGCATAAATATTAAGTTCAGAAGACTAAGATAATTAGCACTCACAAAAGGGAGACAGGAAAGCTGTGAGGATGCACCTGACATTGAATAGTAGGAAGAAGATTCTGCAGCTGTCATTTAACTGATTATCTGAAGTCAAAGCATTGCTGTTTTGTGCAAACAATATATAATACATAGGGAACGGCAATTAGAATCATGAGTCCTTGAATAAGTGAATGGAGCCTGATGGTGTTTACTCTATTTTAAATTGCTGGGATAGTGATTGAAAAATAATCCCTGCCAAGTACTTAGACAATTTTACTCCTAGGGCATTAATGACTGACTAAACCAAAAAACTAGGTAAGCATGAGAGAATTAAGAAAAACAATCTCACAGCTTGTATTTATGGGGAGTCTCCCCTGATATCTTCCCAATCATCTGTTTCCATAGTAACACCAGGTTTCCTTGAGCTTTACAGATGGCATTCATTGAATGTCAAAACACTTAGTGGAAAAAAAAATGTATGATGTAAATAGATTCAGTTACTCACCAGAGTATTTTACGCTCACTCAGCATTTTAAAAACACATAAGCACTGATGCAAAGCAATAATTTATTGGGCATTTCTTCCCACAGGATGAAACAGTGAAGAGTGATGTTTTATCACTTCAGTGTTGATGCTAAATCAATTCCCAAAGCTCTTTTTTTAAAAATTAAATCTTTATTATTCAGATCATTATATTTGCTTCTCTTTTTTCCCCTCCATAGCACCCCGCCACCCAGCTCCCACCCCTCCCTCTGCCCTTACCTCCCTCCCATTGATCTCATCCATAGGTGTATGATTTTTGTCCAGTCTCTCCCTGTACACCCCTCACCCCTTTCCCCCTGAGAATTATCAGTCCACTCCCTTTCTGTGCTCCTGATTCCAGTATATTCACCAGTTTATTCTGTTGATCAAATTTTTAATTCACTTAATTTTTAGATTCACTTGTTGATAGATATGTATTTGTTGTTCATAATTTTTTGGCTTTTACCTTTTTCTTCTTCCTCTTCTAAAAGAGTACCCTTCAGCATTTCATATAACACTGGTTTGGAGTTGATGAACTCCTTTAGCTTTTTCTTATCT